>JAQIXG010003691.1:0-14278 GCA_034700105.1 Oconnorella tubifera | reverse complement strand
GGAGGAAGGGAGGGTGGTGGGTGGAGGGAAGGGGGGGGGATTTTAACGCTTGGGATTGTTTGGTGTAAAAATGTATGCATGGCATATTTCACTGTATTATTATTATTTTTATTCTATCGCTGTTTAACCATTTTATTATTTTGGTTTCATGTTTCAAACTTATCTCTTATAATACAATATTTTTGATTTTTATATATATATTCGGCTTTGGTATTTTATAATTCAAATATTTTCGATATAATTTTTTAATTCTACGCTTCAGGTGTATGAATTTTGGAGGAATAGCAGTTGTAATAGGCCATGAACTGACTCATGGCTTTGATGATAGAGGTACAAAGTGTGTGCTTTAAGCTATAATTCATCTATATGCACCCACAATTTCATATGCACATAGAATTTCATATGCACATGCAATTACATGCAATCTGCATGTGAATATACGGATTATTTATCACTGGACTTGTTATAATAACTAATATTGCCTCTATTATAGTGCTTCCTATAAATTTCCTGCTTGAATCCAATATTTAAGTCTATTTATAATGAATTATTAAATGTGTATGCTTTCTTTTGTCTTATTTTAAATGTACATATTTTTTATTCAAAGTACATATTTAGTAATTTTAAATTTTACCCGCAAATGCTTAGAAAGTTCAAAAGTTAATTGTTAAAGTAATTCTTCTGATTTATATTATATAACATGTTTGATTTGATATCTTAATAGAGCTACAACTTTTTCTCTTTCATTTATTTTACATGCATGATATTTGCATACGTTTGCATGTATTATAAATATTCATTCACGTATGTATATCGCGCAAATGTCTGAAACTATACATGTAGGCATACTGTTAAAAACATGAAATTATTATATGAATTATTGTCAAGCATATAGGCTCATTATCGCTTCTTGTAATATATCATGCAAATATTATGTAGCTATAGGCTATAGCTTATTGTATAAAAATAAGTGTATTTAAATATTAAGCTAATGTAGGGAGAGTTTTCAGTGCCATGAATCTTAAATGAGCTAAGTTTTGAATGACTTTAAATTGTTATAACCATCTGTTATGTACATAATGTAACTTTTTTAAATAGTTACATAACGTTACTTTTTTAAATAATCACAACGTTACTTTCTTAAATAGTTACATAACATTACTTTCTTAAATAGTTACTGTTGCTGTAATATTTAAACAGGGAGACTCTATAACAAAGAGGGTAATGTAAAGCAGTGGTGGCCCGATTCTGTCATAGCAAAATTCAAAGAAAAAGCGCAATGCATTATAGATCAATATGACAACTATACTGTAACTGAAGTTGGACTAAATGTAATCTTTATTTCCTATATTTTGATTTATATTAACGATACTTGTAGATGTTGTGTAAACAATTAGAGAAGTGGTTAGAGCTCTGGATTCGAAATCGATAAGTCCAGGATTGAATCCCGATAGCTCACTATTTCTCAAAGTAGCCGCATTATGCAATAAGACGCTTAAAATTGACAACTATGTCTGAGACATCGTTTTCGTAATACTGTAATCCAGACGTTAAGTCTAATCTTAACTAGCAATGTAACGCATGAAGTGATAAGAGCATCTAAGTAGTGATACTAAATATTTCGGAATCGAATCCATGTGGTTTTGGAATATTTAGCAAGTTGGGTGAAAGCCCTGAAATTATACTGATACTTTTTTGACTTAGTTATGAAATTAGGCTTTGAATTATATTAAATTTTGAGTTAATTATATTTTGAATTGAGAATTATAGTAGTTCACGTTAGGGTTGCCAGGGGTCCGGTATTATGCCGGACTGTCCGGTATTTGAGCTTCATGTCCGGTGTAAAGATAGACCAAATACCGTCCGGTATTTTCACTGCAGATGAAAACAAATTTTTATGTTATATTAAAGGTTTGAAAATCTTCCCTTTGTGGCGATTTTAATAGGAAATGTTGCGTTTGTGTTGGATATATGGATTTATGTGGAGATCAAAGACGCTGAAAGTTGTTCATGTAACTATAAAAAATTGAAAGTTGTACTTATAATTTATTTATACAAATTTATACAATTTATAAAAATATGTAAGTGTTATTACAAAATTCAATGTTTATTTTTACATTTTAATTTCGTCGGTAGAAATAGAACACTTGAGATAAAAAAGAAAGGATATTTTGATAGTAGGCTATGTACGATTGTTGCTGATCACATATTTGAAAATTGGTTATCTCATCAATAAAGCAATCTTTAATTTTTCACAATATTGATAATTCTTGAGCTTGGTTAAATTGATACTTAAATTGTTTGGTATAGAAATTTTTTGACTGTTGAACGCATTTATATATCAGCGTGAAATAAATACCAGTTAAATGTCAAAATTTTATCATCATTGACAAATGACATAAATTTGAGATAAAATAATAATTTTGGCTTAGTTATGTCATATTCTCCAGATGCTTATTTTGGGACAACCTATAATATTATTATACTGTGTACTACTACGAGCCGATAGCGAAGACTAAGAAAAATGTGACGACAAGTACAATATTTATGACGACAAGATATTATGATTGAGAATACAAATACGACATGGTTACACAGAGAATTCCTGACTAATCATTTAAAATATTACACATCATTTAAAATATTTCATTTATATAATAATTTCTCAATAAAACAAAAAGTTTGGAATAACTTTGACTAATCTATTTTAATTTCTTCAACTGTTATTTTAATCAGTGGCGACGCCAGGAACGTCACAAAGGGGGGGGGGGTTTCCTTCCAAAAAAGTGTATGATGACATTTCTAAGGTTATCACTCTATTTTTACTCTCCTGATACAAATTTTTCACTAAATCGTCCTTGGATCACATAAACTAGAACCTTGAACACTACAAAAAAACATTCTTACCTATACTGTCAAAATTCAGTAACCCCCCATGGGGTTCAGTAACCCCCCAGCAGTTTAAATTCCATCGAATTTAAACTGCTGGTATTTTATCATTTTTTGACTACTTTTACTGGTGTCGGGTATTTCCGAGACAGCCACCTGGCAACCCTAGTTCACATGTTACCTTAACCTTAAACTGAACTTAACGACTAATTTTTATATGTGAAGTCGCCTAAATTTAAATGTAATATGAATTTGGAGATTATCTTATTGACATTTTTGATTTAAACTTTTCCTGACTTTTCTGTATTGTCTCGTGTGAATTGCGATTTGTATTTTTATAATTGCAGTTAAATGGTCGGCAGACACAGGGAGAGAATATAGCAGATAATGGTGGACTAAAACAAGCATTCAGGGTGTGTACAATATTTCTATATGAAATTTTAGCAGTAATTTTTTATTTGCTTTATAATTTGCGGAATTAGCAGATTTAAGGTTAAATTATAAAATAGAATTACGTAAGCTGCTGGTTTTTAATACCTTAAAGCTATCGGTTGCATTTTTAATTAGTACTTTGACATGTTTAAGCTGATTTTATTAATGATAACAGATTTAGATTTTCTTCGAAATATTAAAGTTTGCAACTTATATGTATATTATTGCTGAATTAAACACTACGCGTATTTTACTGTAAACTTTATTTGAAACATAAAGAAATAATAGTCAGCGACTGACTCTGTAATGTGTAAAAAACCTTTTTTGTAAATTTTTATTTGCGTAAAAAACAGATTTTTAAATATTCATTTCAGGCCTATCAAAGATGGATTCAGAGAACAAAAACAATCGAACCCCTACTTCCGGGACTGTCTCTTTCCAATGAGCAATTATTTTTCTTAAACTTCGCTCAAGTAAGATTCGTAAATGAATGATAATAAAATTAATAAATTAACGATAAATACTATATAAATAGGATATAAATACTATGTTTTAATTTCTGTCAACCGACTTTTTATTGGCAATCCTTGTTTAAGCTACTAACTTTCTGTTTTTATAAATAAACATTATTACATTATTATAATTACTGTAATAATCCTTGAAATAAAACTACAATAATAGTTCCATAAATCGTGTATAAATGTATATTATATATATAAACTATATTCCTATAAAGTATATTATTATAAAATATAACTAGTAAATTGACCCGTGCCATGCACAGTAAAACTAATTGAATGTTAAATATGAAACATTCCGTGTTACTCAACCTTTCGTATATTTAGATTTGGTGTGGAACAGCTCGCCCCGAAAACTACGTTCAATTGGTATTAAGCACCCGGCATAGTCCTGGCAGATTTAGGTTAATGTTTCTTTTTATCGTTTTACTTGAATTAAACTCTGATCACGCTTTAAAAGGTTTAATTACATTTTATGATTGCTTTGCTGTAAAACCCAAATTGTCTTTTTGTATAAAAAACAATTTGGGTTTTACTTTTTTTTCTGTATCCTGGATTTAAAACGCCTCGATTACATATCAAATAACATGTAGCAACAAATACAGTATTTTATATTTCGTTTTATTTTGTAACTACGTATGAAATTGTAGATGCTAATGTAACGATATTGTGTTATATATTACGAGACATAGGCCTACATCAACTATGTATGTTTAAGTATGTTCTTAGCAATCGGTTAAATAATAAAGACAATTATCTTAAAAACTTGAAATAAATTACATGACAGTATAAAAAAGGTGTATTTTATATAAAATAAGACTTTCTTAATTGTATATTTTTGCGTTAATCTATAAGTGTAAAATTTTTGTTCTACAATATTTATTTATAACGTGAATTTTAGTTCACTTTTATATAATTTTGATACTGTTTTTATATTTATATTTTACAGAGTGATCGGACCTTTATCTAATTCCAACGACTTTGCAAAAGCTTACAACTGTCCAGTTGGCAGCAAAATGAATCCCGCTAAGAAATGCTCGGTGTGGTAAAAATACCTCGCAAAAAATTGGCAGCATTTTGAAATAAATGACAGTTAAACAGTTAAAACTATAATAAGTGATATTAAGTTCGTGAAGTTAATCTTTTTATGATTTAATTTCATAATAATGACGCGTTACTTGAAGGTTACTGCCTTGATATTTTTTAGACATAATAGACTTTTGATTAACTAGTGACTGCAATGATAAATTCAAATGTGTTTTTGTGTTTCGTATGTTTTATTACACTGGAACTATGCTATATTTCGTTGTATTAAAAATTCGATTTAGGTTGATTTAGGCTAACGATTAATCTATTTATTAGAAAATTGATTGATTTAGTAGTTAATTGCATTAGTTATGAAATTTATTTAAATTGTAATTGATGTACTATTAAGTTATTATTGACTGATACTATTAATTAAGTTGTAATTAATAATTAATTCTATGAATTAATGACCATTAATTGCTATACGATTTATATTAACTGCATGTTGGATATTGTTCAATACAGTAGAATCTGATTTAATTTAAACTTTAGGTATAACTTAAAGATTGTTAAGCGATACGTTATATTAACTGATTGATTTATCCATTGACAAATCCTTAATTGTAAGAAAATTGTAATTAATTCTTTGGTTAATTTATTCTTTGATTAGGATTTTTATCCAGAAATAACTCCATTTTACCCTCATTTCAAAAGTAGGTTTGACCCTTTTTTGTACTTTCTGGATGCCAATTTTTTTACAATCATCCAATATTTACTAAAAAAAATTAATTGCAAAGAGTATTTGAATGAATTTTTTTTTTCAATATAATTTAATTAAACTATAATAGATGATTGTAAATCAAGACAGATTAAATGTTGCGAATTTCTTTTAATTGTATTCAAAAATAGAGGCGTTTAGATTAAAGAAAATGAAAAAAACATGAAATTAAATTACACTTTATTTAAACACGACTAAATTGATAAATTTAAATTAGACACATTAATCGGCAATCAATCATGAATGAAATCGATGAGAAATATTACATTTTCATCATTTAAACTGTACTAAATAGTAACACTACTAAATAGTAAGAATCATTAAATATACAGTAAAAATGAAATTTTTTCATTAGCTGCAATTTACAGAATAAGAACCTAAGCCACAACCAAATGACAACAAAATGATTTCTCTCGAATATCACACACAAAAGTCAAAAAAAATGACTTTATAATAGACATAAATTACGCGTAATAAAATAACTATTTTTTATTATTATTAAATAATTACAATTACAGCTCAAAAATGTTCAGTTAGAATTAATTACCGTATTGATATAAAAAAGATAAGGTAATAAAACCTTATTAAAAGATAAGGTATAAAAGATAAGGAAAAAGATACTCAACGATACTTTAATAAAAAAAATTAGCTTAATATCTCGAAAACTGTGTAAATAATGTCAAAATTTAAATTTCCGAATTAAACATTTTGCCAAAGAGTGCAACAAGTTGAAGTATTATAAACATCTCGAACCTAACCCCTGTGCTATAAATCACTTCCCCATCAAGCTTTCAATTTTCTCAATTTTACACAGCATTACAGTAACAAAGCAGTATTAAATAAACTAAAGTCTAATAAAAATAACAACTAAATTAAAAATCTGCAAGATATATATTTTCAAAAATTACCCAATCTGACAGTTATCAAGTAATCTAATATAATTTTTAATCAAATTATTACTATATCAATAATTAAGCATTTTAATTTAATATAGTTTTTCATCAGTGATAAGTCTGAAAAAGAAGATTTTTCAGACTTATCACTGATAAAATTTCGATGAATTCGATTCAGTAACGATCCCCTTCGCAGCGAGCTCTTTTTTAACTCTCGTTAAATAAGTAGCATCAGGATAACCGTATCTAAACAACAAAAGAAACAGATTTACATTCAGATATTTCAAAAGCAGATTATATACATTTTATATATATTTTTGTTGTATACACTTTTTTCGTACCCTGATAAAACAACCCTATATACATTAAACCAACCAAACGGCCCCATCAGTTTATTTAATAACACAAACCCTTTTAGTATTAGCACTTACTTCAATCCTAACCGTAACCCAAAATCCTAACCTCAACCCTAACCCTAAGAATTAGGGTTGAAATAAGCATAAATACAACTTAAAAGTTACAAGTTAAAAAGGTTAAATTTAATGTCATGGATTACAATATTATGCAAACTAATTATAAGACGTAGCCGTCAATTAAAGCGTCTTACTAAAGAGTGCAGCTAGTTAGAGAAATAGTGAGCTATCCGGGATCCGGACCTAAACCTATTGCGTCCGATTCCAGCGCTCTAACCACTTCTCTAACGAGCCTAGAAGGTTATCCCAAAACTATAACATCACTTACTGTCCAGTGGTTGATGATTTCTGATGCACGTCATTCCAAACCACAACATTTTCTTGTCCCGTAGTCACTGAATGACCGATTGTAAAGAGGAGACGAGCTTCCCAAGCTTTCTTAAACAGTTCCAGCACTTCTTTTCCTTCTTTATTATTCGGTAAATATGCTTTACGATGTGTGCCAGTGTAGCGGGCACCAGGGGAGGGGTGATGCTTCTACATTGTCAAAATACTAACATTAGAAAAATGTTACCACAAATATCACAATAATGAATAAAAACTTCGAAGGCAGTAATTAGCAAAATGTCACAAACTCTTAATGAAAAAAGTCACAGGCAATATTTAGCAGAATGTCACAAATTATCAAAAAAAACGTCAAAGGAAATATTTGGCAAAAATTCGATAAAAGTCAAATTAAGATATAATTTGAGAGTTGAAATATGATACATAAATAATCAATTTTGTTAAATTAACAAACGTGCCTAATTAAATACAAATCATAAGATTTCCATGAGACAACATTCATTCAATTCGTAATAATTGAACAAGAAAAAATGCTCTCGCCTAAATAGATAAATTTCTTTTAAAGTATCTATTGTATCAGTTTAAAAATGCAGTAGATAGAAGAATTTATTAAACCACTTTCAGCAAACACAACAAATAAATTATAAATTATAACGTTAAATTACCTCTTGGGTTCCATTAGGAAAATGATACTCAATTTCAATCGTGCCACATCTGGAATAACCTCCCAACGAATACGAATGGTTTACGTTCACGTTCATTGTCCCCTCTGGCTGGTCGCCCCTCAGCGCCCCGTACATCTCCCCACAACTGGGACACTTCGGCTGTCCCTTGGTAAAACATTCGTCGATGCAAACCCTGCAGAATCTATGCTTGCAACGAAGTTCCTTTACGTCCGTTATCACGTCCATGCAAATGACGCAGGTATCGTCTTCATTTGTAGCCGGACGTGAAGCACTTGGATTGTTTTTCAGAGCATCGGGTCTTAAAATAATATATCGATTTAAAATGTGTATATAATTGAGTATTTGAATAAAAGTATGTATTAATAGCAGAAATCAAGTAATGAAAAAATGTAATATAAATATACATGAAATAATAACAAATGTAATATACACTGTATATATGTAATATATTACATTATAGTAATGTAAATATACGTTATGTTATAAATTTCAGAATGCGCAATATTGATAGGAAATTACTGCAGCGAAATATTTACTTGTTAATTGCAAGTAAATCGGCTTGATCAACAGGAGTGCTTCCAACGTTTACTTGAACATCAGAATGCTTATCTATTCCAAAGAAATTTTTTGCACTACTAATTTTTTGCATGAAAAAACCTTCCAATTCAGCAGGACTTGCACTAGATTTCTTCCCATCAACAAATAGTTTGAAAATAGTTTCCATAACATTAGATGTCTCATAGTCAATGTTAACTATATGTATGTCCTTAAGATAAATTTTATTTGAATTAAATAGGCCTTTATCAAAGCGCTTATCAAACTCTAGTATAGCTGAATAAGCTGCTTGAGCGACAACTTCCTTTTGTACGCCATATACGCCTAAAAATACAACAATGCGAATTACAATGAAATGGATATAGATTTATTTCTAAACTTAAAAGCGCCTAAAGGTCAACTTTAGCTGTAAAAACAGTTAAAATCAAGAATTTACGAAATATTTAAACAATTAGTTACTTAATAAAGCAATAAACTTTTTTAATTTAAAACATCACAAGTGCCTACCTGAACTGATAGCAGGCATCGCAATCGAACTCATCTTCAGTTTATCATTCGTGTACTCAAGGCAATTATAAAAAGCTCTCTTCACTTCAAGCGCACACTGATTTCTATCATGTACTATTCGCGCATCAGGTCCGGGCACATGAACAACACACTTAATGGGTTTGCTTAGATTACCAGCAGTGGTGTGCATTACTTGGCAAGTTCTAAGGGGACCGTTTTGAGCAATAAAGTTTCTGCATTCGTTTTCAAGTTCTGTCCCGGCTGCATCAGCTATCGCTCTAGCTGCTCCGCTACCGTGATTTAACGCGACGTTAGCGGGATTTACTATGACATCGGTTTTCTGCCTGATCAAATTTCCTAAAATATAAATTGAAATTCGAGTTTAAGAGCAAAATAGAGATGTTAAAATACGGTAAAATGTAAGAATAACAAGCAATTGTTATTTGTTATTTATTGTTATTTATTGTGATTTATTGTTATTTATTGTGATTTATAAAGCGAATAAAAATAAAACTGTCAAATAGTAATATCATAAGATATTATTTTTTAAAGAAAATTAAAAACTGAAATTACACGAATGACATAAGATATATATTGTGTAATAAAAAGCATGTGAAGAAAGCATGCACATTATGACTATTCAAATATATCGCAAAATATTATCAACCAATAAAATAGATACAACAAGATCTCTAAACTTGTGCATTAACAACCTTTCGAGATATGCACAGTGATGCCATTCGGAGTATCAAATCTCAGCAACTCTTCAGTTTCTTCTCCTTCATTCCGCACCGCAACAATATTATATTTTGCCGCATATCCAAACTCTTCCATAGATTCCACAATTTCATATTGCATCTCTGGTCCATTGGGTTTTACATCATTACCGGAATCTCCAAGCGCTACATCCACACAAAGAGCCCGCTTTAGCATTTTTTCCGCAACTGGAATCTTATCTTTCGGGCCTATCAGCTGAATATCAACCGCCACGCCTAATGCTTTAATTTCTTTAATGACGTCCGTGTCATTTGCAATATCGACCTCTTTCGAACCCAAGTGTCTCCCTCTAACTACATGATACAAATTTATGAATTCTTCCAAAATCATTTCCGCTCTTTTTACTCGTTCTTTTAAATTTTGCTCAGCCTCATCCGACGTTCCGGCTATGCTCGGTAAAAACTCAAGATAAAGCTTATAGTCATTTTTACCACGTGAAACCTGAATATGGCATAAATCCGTAAAACGCTTGTACCTGTCGCTGTGATACAGTTGTATGTAGCGAAACAAATATTCTTCCTCAATAACAATCTCTTGGGTATTAGACTCTTGATTTGTTTCCAATGCGATTTCTCCCTCGGTTCCTGAGGTTCCAATTTCATCGGCGAATTCATCGAAACCAAAATAAGCGTTTCCAAATTTATTCGGTTCCTGATCTTTTAGAATTTGATAAGCTTTGGCGATAACTCTGGAAGAACCGGTAAAACCACGCGGGAACTGGGCCAATCCAGTTAGGTTTATTTTTATATTTATATTTAAATCCTTCTTGACTTGTTCTAGCCAATTGTTAAACTCCAAGATGGTGAGATTATTGAAAATAATTGGAGCAAATTCACACGTTATTTCGTCTTCAAAGATCTATAGAAAAATCAGTGAAAGTAAATATTATAGCAAAATGCATTGCCATTATATTGATCATTTTCTCAATTAAAATGATTTTAAAAATATTCGATCGCAGTTAAAAAGTAATATTTCTGATAATTGTTTTCAATGTATTTAAAACATCTGATGTAAAATAAGATAATGACAGTCATTATTTTTTAGTCTAATGATGATGGTCACTACGTTTTTAAAGGTTAAATACTGTCCCACCCCCTCCCATCCTGTAATCATGAATATTTATTATAACTCATGACATGTACTGTAACAAGATTTTCAATATATACTGTATATATATTGTCAAAAAGATATTTAATTATGAGTTCTAATATAGAACAGTCATTTTTTTGAAAGCAATGACATTCAAGTACAGATTAAGCCGATTTTTATTCCCAAAGAGATACAACTTTAATAATAAAAAACCCTGAAATTTAGCTATAAAAATTATTACAATAATAATTATTACAAGAGTCTAAATGAAATGTTTTACCTTCTTTTTACAAACTACATCTTGATAGAAAGATCTTAAACATTGTTGTCTACTGTCAAAGTCGTCTAACAAAATATCAAAGTTATATTATTATTATTACTGTTATTACTAGAAAGTAGTAATTATTAAATTCTTATTATTATTAAATTAATACACGTTTGTTACAACTTCACACAAACTATAAATTCGTATAAAAAAAAATCGATCAGCTACAAAACATACTTTAGATGAACCCTTATTATTATACATTACGTTTTAAATTACCAACTTAAACTGAATATAAATTTGCATTCAATTCAACTTAAGGAGCAAAAATCACTAAAGTACGAATATAGATATATAAATAACAGAAAAATAAATAATCAGAATGAATAACTGGATGCTTTGAAAAGATATAAATGATTACATATAACAAACTTAATTAACATTTTGTGGTACAATCAATAATAGAACAAAAACCAAGAAAGCCATTATGACAAAATTTACTGTTAAAACGATGCCAAAGGAAATAATGAAGATATAAAATGATAAAATAAGAAAATAATAAAAAGTTTCGAGTACTAAACGTCAAATTACCTGCATGGTGCATACTGGATTTCTTACGGCGACAAGAATCAAAACAAAAAGGCATATCGTAAAATCGAGCGGAGTGACAATCACATTTGCAAATAATATCGCACTTGCTAAGCATTATGAAAACTCTAAAACTGAAACAACAATCACATATTAAAAAACATAGAAACTAGTAATTATAATAAGACAGTGATTATTATTAAATATAATAATCAATTGATAAGTGAAGATCCTTTCAAAGATGACAGTAAAAACACAGTTAAAAGATACAATGTTATTACAAGTCATAGTATTATTCACATGTAAATTTAGTAATATTATCTAATACAAGAAATAAAATTTGTAAGCAAAAAATCTTTTACTACACTGATGCACTGAAAAGTTCTAATAAAATGAAGGAATTAATTAATTGTAATGATGGATGATTTTAAATTCGGGTTAGAATTACTGTTAAACTACGCATTACCGTTATTGAGACGGGTTTCAGCTAGCAATTAATATAAAAATAATTTTTATTTCATTTCCACATAGTTCAAATAAACAAATAGTTAAATTGAAATGATCAAATTTGGATAAATCTAATCAAATTTAATTAATTGAATATTAAACGTAATTAACATCACGTGACCTCTACGTTTTCCCTTTCTGCCTAATTCTTGAGAAAGTTAAAAATCAGCCATTATGTAAAATCACTTTCGCTTTCCACATCTTCATACAGTTCACTGGCAAATAATATTTCTACTCAAACTCGAGCTCGAACTTTAGTTCGAACTTTAGTTCAAGTTCTTATTCGAATTAGCTTCAATTTTTTGCTTGAAACGTTTTTTTTAATTGTAAAAATTTGGTATAATTAGCAAATGAAGATAGAAACACATTTTTATACATCAGGGTCCCAATTTGGCTCACTCAGCTTTAGGGGACAGCAATTAGTTTAGAATTTACTTATCTATGAGAAAGCATTAATTACTGATCACAATAATGCAGCTAAACTGATCTATGCGGATCTAACCCAATATATTTTAACGATAAATCTAATTTTTTCGTCTTTGGGAATAAAAATCTTTAAAACAGGGGTTTAAAATCTTAAGATCTTAACATAAAATGAATTAAATCAAACTTAATAAAATATTAAATTTGACATCAAATACAACACATTTCACATTCAAAGATTTATCATTTCTAACTGGAGTTAAGGTTGCAGCAAAGTTAACCGACGTTCATCAGCGTCGAATGTCGTCATTATATGATGACGTATGATGTTAATCAATACTAGGGATGATTTAAATGATGACATTATGACATGCGCAGTGCGGGATTTTCTGTAATGAAGATAGAATATCGTCTAAGCTCGTTATTATCTAACTAGGGTTAAGCTGCTGCAGCACTCGCTGTTATAAATATACCAAATGACAGCGTCTACGTCGAGGTCTTCTTATTAACTAACTCCGCCCACGCGTATAATATTAGTCTTTATTCGCTATTTAGTTTTTAACCTTAATTCTAACCCAGTACAACCAATTGCCTAAAAGCAGTTTTAAAACATTTTACACGTATTAAAAGCTCATTTGGTTAGAATTAGGGTTAGAGAGAAGTAGTTTCTAACCCTAATTTCTAACCATGAGAGTATTAAACACATAAAAGTTGAAGGGTATATGTTTATTATAATAGTTTATGATGACTAAACTTTAGGGTCTATAGAAAGTGTTAACTTTGACTCTATATAGGATTCAAGGGGCGGGGCATGAGAGAAAACGATCAGGGCCTGGCTCTAAGGGGGTTTTCAGCAAACAAACAATACATTGACATCGTCATCATCATCGTTGTCATCATTGTTATCATCGTTGTCTAATGAAACTAATCTTATAATACCTTAATCTTATAATATGAAATAATCTTATAATCTTATAATAATAATCTTATAATTATTAGTTTCCTGATAGTTTGTTTCAACTAATAACTTGCAGAAGTAATATTCATTTTTATAATGAAAAGGTAGCTTTTATATTTAAATGTTGAAGTATAATACAAGTTTTATACCAAAAGCTACATTGTACGTTTTTACTTTAATTAATTAATGAGTAATTAGCAATTAATTTTCATCATAGCAAAAATTTTGCCTACATAGTATTTTCGACAGTAAATGAGTTTACAATTAGAGATCTGCAAGTAAAACTATATAAAAATTCGCTAATTAAACAAAAACACGATTTTAACGTCATCAAATCTGTTTTTTAAAAGTTACATCAAACTTTATATGGTTACATTTTAAATGTTATTTGCATTGTTTCTTTTATTTATCTGTTTTTAGTTTAATATATATTCGATTTATTAGTCGTTTATTTGAAGTGATATAAAGAATACATATTCCGATTATAATCAATATAATCCATCTATAATTCGATTTTGAGAATTAAATTTTTTTATTAAATATTAAATATTAATTTACAGTATGCAGAAAGTTAATAGTTTGCACAAGCACATTCAGACAATTTCTAATAAAATAAATATACAATAAAT
>JAQIXG010003690.1:0-14278 GCA_034700105.1 Oconnorella tubifera | reverse complement strand
AGTAGACCTTCTGCCGCTATCCCACACACAATCTGATCCCATGCCCTTTGTTTTCCCTTGTCCTCCCCCATTGGGCTTATTTTATAATAATATCATCTGATTGTGCATTATTGATTTTATTGAAAAACTAGCAATCAAAATAAAGCCAACTTTCAATATATTTGTTATTTTCTCACAAAAGGACAATATTGCCTCTAATTTATTTACGTACAAAATCATTTTTTGTTTTGTTCATCCATTGATGGCTGAAAACTTTCGCCTTAATTAAATTCATTATTTTTTTTATATTTTTCAAATAATAATAAAAATGAAATATATCAGCGTAGAAATTCTTTAATAATAAACGTTTGCCTTGATTAGAAGATCTTTTTTAACACCTTCTTTTGAGTGAACCCAAATTATACACACTTCAGGTATAAGTAGGCTATGGCCCCAAAAATGTTTCACGCATTTTTTGTGAGAAGATCTAGAATTACGCTCAAAGTCTATTTATTAGCAAATTGAATTTATAACCTCCGTTACAAGTTCAATAAACTTATTAAAAATCATAAAATTTAGATCTTTAATTAATAGTAATAAACTTATTAATATAACTTATTAATAGTAAGATATAGCCACAAATAAATAGAAAGAAATACTTATATATTAATATACTTATACTTTACTAATATACTTATTGTATATATAATACAATAAGTATAAAGTTTGTCACCCATCAAAAATGTAACCTGGGTCTGAGCCTGAAATTATTCTGAAAATTGACATTGTTCAAAAGATTGATTATAGAAGAAAAGTGCTTATTACACTACTTGATCTGATGATAGCTTTGATGCAAATAAAAATGAATCTAACCCTTTGGGCTTTTCTCTTATCAGATCTCTGGCTTTGATGATAGATGCGACTGAAGTTAGACACAATTACCGGAACCGGAAGTGCAATGACAAGCACACCGCTCAGTGAACAGACGCCCCCGACCACCTTCCCCACCATCGTGTAGGGAACCATGTCACCATATCTGATCAAAATAAAAGATGTTCTTTAAAAAAAGTCAACAAGTTAACACAAATAAAAATTTGCAATCGAATAAGAGCGAAAATATAGCGAATATAAATTGTGCTCAGGCGCTTGAAAACTACATTCTAATGCAATCAAAGAAAAATATATTATTGACTATTGAAAAGATTATTGACAAATAAATAGATTATTTGTCAACAATCTATTTATTTATAGTTTTATTTTAATTTTTTAATTGTACACAAATTAACATGATAAATTGACGCTTGACAATTTACAATGCAATGACTTGGTAAAGAATAACAAGTTACAAAATCATCATAGCACGGGCAATCTTTATTTGAAATTTGCAAAAAAAACATTTTCTAATAATATTTTATTTGTTACGTGCGAAAATATTGTAACTAAATACAATATATCTTACGACTGCCACCGAAATAAGAAGAGGCTTAATATCTTAATTTTAGCACCAGTTGATTACATTATTTAACAGTTTTCACGTTTGTGTGTTTCAGACGTTTGCTCGTTTGGTTCTAAGACGATTCGTCAAAGGACCATTCGTCAACGGACTGTTCGTCAAAAACTATTTTTATAACGGACAATTATTATAACTCCTAACCCTAACCCTAAACTTACCCTATCTCTAATCCTAACATTAACCTTAACCCTAACGATAATCCTCACCCCAAACCTAACCGTAACCCTAAACTTAACGAAAATCTTTGACGAACAGTCATCAGTAAGTAGGAACAATTTTGATGATTGTATTCAATAAATATAGAAACACTTGCGACTTTGGATAATGACGTCAAAAATACAAAAAGTATTTTTAAAATGATTTTTGAAAATATTTCTTTGTAACAAAGACGTGCATTAATGGTGTACTTTTTTCATATTAAGTGCCATGCCCCCCGCCCCCCATAGAAATATAAGCATTATATTTTGCCTATTTTCTCACAAATGTATCGCTTATAACTCTGTAGTTTAACATTATATCGATACTGCTATAGTAGGCCGTAAGCATTGAACGTCATAGATTAGACTTATCTTTAATGTGATCAATGATCGATTATTGAAATGTCGTCAATGCTTGTTTTTGCGACGCGAGTTGTAATATTTTCGACGATGTAATTAAAAATGATTACAATAATTAGTCATACTATAGACAGATAAAACTATAGTATATATATAGAACTTTCTTCAGACATCATACAACGTTTTGAGGCGATATACACATATTTAAATAAATATGAATTAAAAACATGAATTTGTGTTCGTCATCAAATTAATCTTAAAAAAGTGATCGCTAGTTTAATATCAATTTAAATATAAAAAACAGATTGCTCATCTAGAAACGTGTCAAAGTTATACTCTAATTCTAATTAAACACAGTCCAGTAAATTTGAATCTGCATTGCATCTTGCAATGCTTTTGAATAAAAATTTCTTTCACGTATTCGCGTCAAGTTTTGTCTCAATCACGGATTCGCAGCAAGACTACGCGATGAAAAATGCAAAGCAGCTAACAGTAGGCGTTGCAGCCGTCAAAAGTGCAATTAGATGTCTGATTTAGTCCGAACAAATAGTTAGTGCAACGAGAAATAATTTATGTAAGCCAGTTTGTGACGTATATTTTTTAACAACGTGTTTTAAACTCGACTCAAAACTTTTTAAAATGCAATAAAAATAAGTAATAATACTAATTATTTGTAAATTTAAAAAATAGCCGAATTAAAGACAAAGTTTAAAATATTGAATTATTTTTAAAGTAAAGCAGCTAAGTTCATTAATGTGAAATACATATAAAATCATAGATATTATTTTGCAAATGTGAACAAATTTAGCATATTATATCCAAACGAATAATTGCTATAGCATGATTTAGTAAAAACTCTATCTGAAACATTGTTATCATGATTTTAAAGATTCTTTTTAAAGCGTTTACAGATTGAGTTTGACGAATTGTTTGTTGCTTAACGGCACGGCAGCACAAATGGAATTAGATCAGCAGCAGAATTGCTGCGATTATAAACTACTGCATCGACAAACAACCAATCGATCAATCATTGTCTTATATCTTTGACTTATTAGCTGTGAAATCTCTTCCCTGGCTTTTATTTTCGATGTCTAGTCAATCATGTTGCCAGTTCTTCTATTTTGCAGCTTTATTTTTGGAAAAGCAAGTCGATAATGAAGCCAAGAAACAAATTGTGACCCTAAGAATTTGGCATTAAAGATTAATAATAGCTTAGCTCTATAGTAAATTATAATATTTTAATTTGGCTCAAAAATGACACATTTTAGTGATTCTTTTAATAAATAAAACTATTAATGTATAGGAGTTAATTTCATTGTTCAAATTTTATAATGAACTTAAAAGTAACAATAATAAACATATTATTTCGCGCAATATAAAGTATATTATTTACATTTTTGTTTTAAATATCAAAATTCTAACAGAAACGGTTTTTGGCATTTGATAGGATGTTTTTTAACTAAAAATCTCTTCTAAGTTGTTCCTTATAAATAAATAATTCAGTTTAATTCAGTATAGTCATACTCAAAGATATTTATTTGGATATCGAAATTAATAATGACATCGCATGATAAACTTTAAACCTATTGTATATCATTATGTAAAGCAACACTTTACAGAATGATATATTTTTCTGATGATAGCCTATAAATTTAAATTTATAAAATTAAATAATCTAATACTACGATTATTTATAAAATAACTTAGAAATTTTTTATGAAATTCACTGTGTTACATCGTTTTAAATTGTTTTGCAACAAATGTCTAATTTACTTGACGTGTATATTAAGCAGACATTAATTAAATATAATAATAAAAAAATGTATATAAAAATACTTATTAAAATATAATCAACAATTTTTTAAATAAATACAAAAACTTATACATATTAAACATTAATATTTAATATAGTAGCAAATATTAATGATGTAAAATAAGATCATTTGATTTTAAATGTCGAAAAATAACCAGCGCGATGTGCTATATTTAGCGTTATGATAAACTATAAATAAGCAGCATATTAAAAAATCAATAACTGTAGGCCTGATATAGTTCTAGAATTGACAGAAATCTATCTCTTTCCGTTTTCGTAAAATCTTTTATACCATGTAAAAATTTCGATTAGACGTAGCCAACAAGTATACCAGATTCTGATCTGCATTGAGACGATACGCTATAACGATTTGTCTGTGTGATCTACGATAATCAGCCTTTTTGATGCAAGTCATTTAAATGACTTGTTGCCGATTAACACGTTACAATGCCGTATACTATCAGACACCTGATCACTGTTTTTCTATTTTTACTTATAATATGGTATGATACCTCAATTCTTTTCAATATTTGTCCTTTTAACTGTCAATAATTTTAAAATTATCTTTGGTAATGATTAACGACAACGATCAATACGATTTCCTAAATAAAAAATTAATAGGCCTAATAAACGTCTAACTTGAATTAGATAACATTAATAATATTAAATTATCTTTAATTGGATAAGATTAAGACACTCGAATTAGATAACATTACGTTATTTGTTGAAAACATGTCTCTTACATGATTGTCATTTTGCAAAGTCGTAAACACAAAAGCTTTTGCTATTGCTTCATTTATCTGGAGGTGGTCCGTTCTCAGCATCTCCGGGGGATTTCGATGAAATTACGCTTTTAATCAAATCCCTTCCGATGTCGACCATTTTTCGATGAAAGATTCACAATTTTCGCTGATATATTGTTAGAAGCTGAATATCATTGACGATGGATGTATTTTTTATGTGCTGTGTGATTATTGCACAGAAATTCGATATTATTGACAATAATTCAAAACGAGTAAAATTCAAAACGAATAAAATCAGATGTTTAGTTAGATTATTTCGCCGAAATTTATAGTTTAATAAATTTACCGTAAGTTGTATTTAATAAAATTTATAACTTTGTACAATTTTAGTATGGCCCATCTGCGTAATGTTTGGAATTATTATAATATTTGAATGAATTTTACAATGTAATTAAATACATTAGAAAAATTACATAAATATACTAAAATTCAATATTATGTGGTTTTTTTTATAATTTATGCATTATGAATGCGTCAATAACAATTTAAATGCCGTTATTTTATTAATTATTCATGAATACGCTAAATGTATTGACGTATGGTTATCTATATTATTTCTTCATGTCATTTTAAAATGCAAATTATTGTTTTCCTTAACTATATATAAAAAAATAATGGAATAGTAATAAAATTGTTATGTTGAAGATTAATTTTGTATTTTAAAGACTAATTTTCAGTAATCTCGCAAATTACAATTTAAAATTTAAATGCATTAAAATTTTAATGTCTAACTGAATATAGTCTGACTGAATCCACTTGCTAAATATAAATCCAATAATTCTGAAAAGTGTTTTAATTTTCATTTTAAAATTTAGGTTTACAGAAATTTTGAAAAACAAATTCTTCCGTGATAGAACTCGACTGTTTTAAGGTGCATATTTTATTGTGTAAAGTTAAGGATTCAATGCGCTATCCAAATGGACCGATTCATTGCTTGACGTCCATGCATATTATAAAATGCAGTAATAGTCGTATTATATGCGCATTATAGGCATTTTATATGCATGATAGCTGCATGGTGTCACATGATGGTTCTAGTTTTGTAACCATAGATGAGATTTAGAAAGTGCCTAGTTTACATTTTCAGTATATCACAGTATAAGATTATTTTTTTATGCTGATGTTGCAGTTTACTTCATTATGATGCCGAGTTGCGATTTTTATTATTTATATATTCATAATAATAACTTTGGTCATACCAATTTTTCTGTAGAATATTTGTCCATGTGTCAAAACTTCAAAAGAATGTTGCTGAAACTGCAATAGAATGTTGTATTTTCAAATTCATTACTTTGTTTTTAGTGTTAAGCTATTTTTGAACAGCTTAATATTATATTTATTATACATTTTAACAATATGTTCAAAGAGTATTTTCAAAAGAAAGAAAATTCGCGAAAATTATTAATTTCGGATTGTCTTTTACGATTGTATACGCATGCAAATTGTATACAGATTTTATCCGCAAATAAATACGTTAACTTAAAAGCAAAATTTCGTCGGTATACAGTAAATATTTGTAGTGACATTTTTAAATTTTTATGTAAAGACGATTTACTTCATTCAAAGTGCTGGCGCTTTTTTGTCACCAATATTACGAGCTCTCTTTCGTATTTGATTTACTTTATTTCGCTACTAAAAGATCTACAGTCAAAAATCGCAATATCTTTCTTTCCAATCATTTGCACAATAAATATTTGTAAATATTTCTATTTTGGATACGGATTACCCCAGTTTCTCTCTATCGAATTAGCCACTGGTATACACAGCTCGGCTTTCAGGTGGAATAATTAATTGACACAGTCGCCGACGCAAGAATATCGGAAGCAACTCTTTTGAAGGCATTACCAAGGGACTACAGTCAGTGCCTCGATATAAGCCGACTAGTAGTATACAGTCATAGAGGCGTTAAGACGAATACAGTTTCGAACTGCTGCTGCGCTATTTATACTGGCGCTTTTATGTAACCAGACAATTTAAAACACCATTTTGATACATTGCAATGTATTTTTCATTGGCAGGCTATATTTAGAATATGCGGTGGCGTTTATAGCTTAGGTCAATTTTTAGTTTAGATTTTTAGAAATATTTAATTTATGCATTTGAAGAGTTGTTTTATTAATTATAAAAGTTAAAAGATTTAATTTGCTTTATTGTTTTACAACTGTTTCACAATAACAATCGTGAATAAAAATAATGTAAAACAATGATATCCATGAATTTTTTTGTAAAAATTCATAAATATAATATCAAAACACCAGTGTTGTTAGTAGAGCACTGTAATATTTTAACCGTCTGATACGACATAATGTTTAAAATTTGACAGGTGTGTGTGTTTGAATAACTATTTCAAATACTAATGAAAATTAATAATCATAAATTATGCCATAATGCGCTACATTTTTAATGCTCGTTATATTACAAGTTGACAGCGTTGTCAATATCAATTAGACATCGGCTTTTAACAAGTCATTCGCGCAGTATTCCGTGGTCAAATTCATTACTACGCTATTTAGCGCATAATTGATCGATGAGCGAGCAAACAACATTGTTATAACATAAATTTGCTGGGAGCTCTATTATGAACGTCGTGACAGCGCTTACTGTCGGTTGATCCCTTTATTGAGGCAATTTGCTCCGAGGCATTATTATACGACTGTTTTCCCTGATGAAAAAAAACGCTGATCCTGATCGTTTTGTATTCATTTGTTCATTTGTTCCGTAACTCGTATACTGCAGTATGTTTAGTAAAAAGCTTTGTATCAGCATGTAGATATTAGTATGTGGTGCTATCGCAGTTTCGTATATTAAGTTAATGTAGATAAAAAAATAATAAGAAAGTACAATGGACCATAAGACATCATAATTGATCTATAAATCTAGATTTTGCTTCATTTTCAAGAATTATGTTTAAATCGTATCTAATAATTTATAATTAAGTTAATTGTATTGCGACAACCTCTAATGTAGTAATATTTTGATATTTAACAAACAATTACCTTAAACATAGTTAAATTGATATAATAATGCAAAAAGAAGCAATTTCAGTTCTTCAGTTCTTAAAATCAACGAAATTTAAACATTTTCTAGAAATGTTCTACAGTTTCGGTTGGATCTTATTTAATATTCTCTGTCACGCATCGATTCAAGGAGACCAAGTTTGCAACTATCCGAGTCGCGGATTGAACTGTATTTCTCAGTGCAAAGTACTTCGGAACACATAAACAATGATCCTAACCATACAGACTAACTGTGTCCCGAACACATCAATTTTACTTTCATTTTACACGCATCAAATTCATTGAGGCTAGTTTAACCAGAATCGTTCGAGAACGACATCTTGTTCAGTTTAGTCTAGTTACAGATATTAAGTATTTTTCATCTCTACAGAGTTTATATCAGTGAAAGTTTTAAAGGAAAGAATCACATAATATTATGTACAGTAAATCTTTATTTTTAAAAAGCATGGAGTATTAAGCCAACTTACAAATATACTGCCAGAATGAAATATTAATAAAATATTTTAATCCACGGGTTTTACCCTCGTACCTAACTGGACTCTCTAAAGTTACGGTCTTTCTTAAAGGAAATATAACAAATATAAACAGAGAAAAATGAATATAATAAACAGAAAAAAATAATGTAATAAACTAGTAAAATAAGTATTAAAGAATTATATTAAAAAATAATTAAAAAATCACAATATTGTATTTTACTTTTTAAATCACTTTATTGTATAAGTTATGTAATAACTTATATAAGTTACATTAATTTAATGACTGTAAATTTCATTTTTAATTGGTCAGAGGCGCTGCAACGGTTTTCTGTGTGTGGGGTGGATCGAATAATAGATATGTTTATGTGACGACCTTTTTTAGTTAATTGATAAACAAAATTGTAATGCTTATAGTCAACAAATACCCAACGTTTATCATTTGACAATCTTTTTTCTTATTTATCATTTTTGATAATTTTGTGCAGTCTGAGGTTCACAAACACGTAATTATAAATGAATGAATACTTAATTCTTTTTTAATTAATAATAAGTTTCATCAGTTAACGAAACAACACGAAATTTGGAACTGATAATAAATTATAATAGTATATCAAATAAAATAGTAATGCTCATTGCATCGCTAAATAAAGCACAGATTTCTAGAGAACTTCACTTTCTTATTCATCGAATGCGTATTGCTGTTGTAAGACTTAGTCTTAGAGTGTATATAGATACTTCCTCGGTTGCACATTCAAGTTATTTACGGTTGCTCGGTTATAATTATCAGAATTCGAGGTTAAGCGAAAGACAAACGGACCCTCGTGACGTCATATATCATCACGAAAACTCGTGTCACGTGATCGTTCACGCGTTGCCTTGAGACAGCATTAATCATCTAGTGTCAATCACGATTTAAGATCATAACGTAATTAATCTTTGCACTGAAAAGAAAGAAATTTTCAAATCATAGAGAACGTACTATTGCAAGAAAAAATATTCTGGAAGATTTTGCTGTATTCTCGCGATTCACCAGCAATAATTATTGACTAATTTATTTTAAATAAGCATCTAATTCAAATATCAACATTTTTTAATATAATATTAGTATATTAGTAAATCTCAACAGCTTAGTAAAATATTGATAATTATTTTACTTAAATCTTATTTTTAATTAAAATAGATCTCGAGGACAAATAATTTCTCTTCTTAGCATTTAGCAACATAAATGAAATAGATTGATTTTAAACACATTAAATTCAATTTCAAAAAACATTTGTTATAAATCTGTTCCGTAATAACTAAGCATTTCATTCATCTTCCTTTATGTCCGGCAAGGATACATTGACACACATTTACATTCATGATATTTATTAATAAATGATATTTTGCTGTAGTCAGCAGCATAGCGCCTGCTTGATCTACCGTAAATCGTTACTTTTCGTATTTATCTTCATTTCTGATATATATTATTTTTCATCCACGTCAAGCGAAAAGTTTATGCATTTTAACAGTTTTTATATTGATCAGGGAGCTTATATTGATCGCAAAAAAATCAGCGAAAATCACCAAACATACACACTGTTAGTTTTGCTTTACACGCGGCATATTTGCTATAAATGATGCAATAAATTTATCGAATTCATGTAATCGAGAACATATAGGTCTCAAAATAATTACTGTTATTATAAACAATAATTAAGATACTTAATTATTGTTTATACAAAATATTAACAATAATAATTTGCAAGTTATTTTAATCGTAATTGCAATTTAGTACAGAATGATAAAATTTGACTGCAAGTATGATTGTCAATGTAAAATAAGATTAACCTCATATAATATATTCAACGTAAAACAAGCAATGTTAAAAGTAAAACATCCGGTGAAAACTTCAATTTATCATCTAAAATGTTACAGTTAAAATGTACAGTGTGTTACAACAGTAGCAGAACTCTGGGAAGCCAAAAACTGCTTTTATTGGGATTCTAATGTACATAGAACTTCGTAAAGACGTTAAATGTTATCTTAACTTTTTCAATAAAGAATTATTCTTGTTACCACTGTCAAACAAGAATAATTACAATCATTACAACTAAATATATTAAAGTTTATTAATAAATTATTATTGACGTTTCTCACAATGGAACATTTTGATGTAAGTTAGTAGATTCTACCAGGTTTCTCAAATATATTTACCGAAATTTGTTGAATACATTATTTATTTGCAAAACTTCTCCTAAAAAAGTTAAGTCGCAGATTCTCATTGGTGTGAATCTATATAGCAATGATAAAAATTGATGATTTCAAAATGCCACTTTTAAAAATCATCAATTAGTTAGAATTGGTTAAAATCAGTCACTTTCCAATCGGAAAATATACCAGAAATAACGTAGCAGTCTCTGCTGTATTTGTAACATTAACATTAGGCTTTATTATTATTTGTTTTAATTAGTTTAAACTCTTTTTATCTTCCATATGATTTTTATTGTAATTCGTGTATTTTTATTATTATTTTGTTGTGATGCATTTTTTATTGTTCATGGCACTATTCGTGCATTGTGTATTTTTTAGAAAAAAGCTATAATTAATATAATTACTTTTAACTATAAAGTTCAAAATAATTATATCATAAATTATATTAAAGTGAATTTGTCGTGATGTATCGATAATTCATCTCTAAGGGAGGATCAACTGGTACCTAAATAATCGTTAACTTTCAATTTATCAATGTCAGTCATCATAACTGAAGAAGTTGAATGCTTCGCATAATTACATGTATTACATTGTAGCAATCTCAGCAAAAACAGTTTACAGAATAGAGTACAATGGTTCTTCATAAATATATTATCTACAATTGTTTTGTGTACAGACAGTGTACGTATATTACTTTTTTAAACTTTCATTTACAACATTACTGATATAACACTACAGATATCATTCGACATATCTAATTTACTTTGGTCACAAATTTGGTCAAATTATAGTCGGGATAGTTTAGAACTTAGTGACATAAATTATAATGTAGAGTCACACTAAAAGTCACACAGCTATATTTTGTATATGTATTGCATCGTAATCACTATCATTCGGGTTATATATTTCGATAACACATAACTTGATTTATTTTTAAATGTAAACTAAAGCTAAATATATGCATAAGAATGAGTGCTGTCAGTTGCTCATTGGCTGTATTTGATCACGTGAGATGTATCACCAGGACGAGTATCTGAGCGATAATGTGTGAAGAGAATTAGTCGCGGACCGAGGAGATGGAGGCGTTTTGTAAAAACGCATTATTATCGCAAATTACGAGACGGTTCTTGAGCAAGACACGACGAGATTTATTTGAGATGAACATGAGAGATGAACGAAGTAGTAATAAAAGCAATAAGGCTTCTTGGCGCACATGCGTCCACTGGGTACTTGCATTTTAACTTCTGTAGTACGAACGAACTGATAGCATTGCATTCACATAAATTTACGCATATTTCGTAACAATTCAAACATAGAAATAAGTGTACGAATGCAGTACTATAATTAATTAAGGTAAATTAACAAAATATTATCAAGTATATTTAAAAAGTAAACGTAATATAAGGAATCTTTGCGGAATTGTTGTAAAATAGTCTGGACAATGCGGTATTCACAAATAAGATCAAAATAGTTACCAAATTGCATCACTTTCATTATAAGAATGACAATATTCTTTATATAAATGCTAAAACACATGTTTAAAATATATAAGAAATCTTAAGCAACGTCAAAGGTGTATTTATAATTATAAATTATAATCAGTTGACAGTAAAAAATGTGGCTGTTTCCTAATTTTAAGCTATGTGTATTAACTTCAAAATTGAGTTAATATTTTTTCACTACTTTAAAATAGACTTTCAGTCCATTTATAGTAAAACTGGACTATCCTCGATCTCATTATTATGAAGTGATTGTCGGTCGTGCTTAAGAGAGAAGAGTTTATTTCCGTTTCCACTGTACATATATCTCTTGAATAATTATTATAATTATTTCTCGATATTAGCAATATTGTTTCCTTTTGTAATTCGACTCAGCGACAGAATAAAATAATTATTTTCTCAATTTCTAAATGTCACGTCTTTCTTACAATTTCTAATTATGCTTATTAATAATAACATTTAATCAGTGAGATGTAAGTTTCAAATATCATTAACTGCGTTGTATTTGTTTATAAACTATTCGTGAATCATAGTTGTATGCTCAAAGTCTGCTTGCACATGAGGTCGAACACGAAAATAATTATTGTTTCCAATTATGTCGTCTTGCAAGCTGCAGCGAAGTCGATGTCCTGATGCACAGCTGATATTTATATATGGTGAGACAAATTACATCTATTTCCTTGCTTCCGTTAATGCTTCTAAAAATTATTTAAAATACTTAAGCGTCGCACACAATTATTTATTTTTATACAAAAATATAAATGGACAAGATGGTGGTTGTTGCACTACACGAGGTAATATTCATTATTTGAAATAGTGATCGATGTTCTTATCTAAAAAGAAAAATGCATTGATTAGATTTAGAGAATGGGGCAGGATAAACAAAATACGCACCTTCATATAGTAAGACAGTGTAAAAAATTTGACGATAGTACTATTTTCAAATTAAATGACAATATCATTTAAAAATGCCAGCAATAAAAATGCCAGCAAAAGCTCGTATTTTAATAATTTATTTTGGTTTGGACAGTAACTAGCTAAAGTGTTACAGTAGAACTAAGAAATATAATCATTAGAACGATATAAGTAATACATGAGATATACTGTATAATGTGTATATATCGCGTTAATTCTCTAGTCGAAGAAATACTTTTAACTAAGCAAAATCTAATACCCAAAATAATAATTACTATATTTTAATAAAGCTAATACAACGGATAATATGATATTATAACGCATTGAACTCGGTGAAAGTAATTAAGCAAGATGATCACTGAAAATCTTACTTTTAGAGACTTCTTTTAACCGTAACACGATCCCTTGTTGAGTGTCGTTAGTGAAATGTCTGCCATTATTATAGTGATTATCTTTTTTGCGTTATTACTGTAATGCATATTACTACTATAATTATTGCAACTTTGATGATATTTTTCAGTATCAGATTATTTTGCGATGATATGAAAGATAGTAATTAATATGCAATGGTCATTTTAGTTAATAGAATATGTTGAATATTTGATAATTTAATGTGAAATTGTATTGCATAAACTAATGTATTTTATATAAATATCCAGACAATATTTCGTTCGAAAAATACAGTGAATATTTAAAAAATTCATTCACATAACACACAGTGTATTTATAAGTTGAGTATTATTTAAATTAAAATAACGGTCAATTTTAAAATTGTATATAACTAAATATAATTATTTACAAATAATTATGGTGACTTAATTACATAAATTAACCCATTGATACAAGTAATAGCATGAATAAATGAATAAATAATAGCAATATTAAGTTGAAGATTTATGCAAATTAGTTGTTTTATTTCAATCTAGATGAGTTACTTGTTGTAATATATTCTTATAGATTTATCTCTAAAGGTCCACTATTTATGACTTTAATTAATATATCAAATACTATGTTATTCCCTAATATACACTTATTTTTTGTATTATATATATTATGTGTCAACATCAAGTAAAAATTCAGTGTATTAGTTCTCGTTTTTTAAATGATTAACGCATTTTTATTTTTCCAGTTGTGAACTAATTATTTATTTTCTTTCTTCACTTAGTTGTTGATTTACTACACCATGTGTGTGAATTAAAAGTAACATATATATTATGTATTAATCAGTTAAATATATTATGTATTAATCAGTTAAAACCTGGTAAATCAGCTGGATTTGATAATTTAACTTTCGAGCATCTGCATAATAGTCATCCCATTGTTATTTTAACTATTACGAAATTATTTAATATCATATTATTAGTAGGCTATGTTACAGATGCTTTTGGTAAAGGCGTACTAACTAATTTCTATTCCTAAAGGGAATAAATAGTATGTGTAATAATATTAAGTTTGATGATTTTAGAGGCATTACGATCAGTCCGTTAGTCTCAAAAGTGTTTGAAATTTGTTT
>JAQIXG010003689.1:0-14283 GCA_034700105.1 Oconnorella tubifera | reverse complement strand
ATTTGTCATTTCTAATTTTTGGGGCCTCCTTTCGCAGAAGTGTTTCAGGCCCCCTAAGGTCTAAATCCGGCCCTGCTCACACTAATAAAATTACTTAGTTAAGAAAATTGTGCCATTTATTTTATAGTCTGCATTCATAATGTGATGAAAAGCTAAAAATTCAAAACTAAACAATTGAATAATTAACACTATTTAAGAGTTATCTGATTTATAAACAGAATCTTCATAAATAGTGATAATTTTTAATTAATTACTATTGTAATTAAAATTGATTAAAATAAATTTTGAATTACATTTGTTCATAATCTTTAACACATATAATACTGGAAAGGCGTATATCATTAACATTAATCTTAACAATAAAATACGAATATTAAATCTCTCAATGAAATGCATAAACATCAATATATATAAAAATATAAAAGCTGTTGATAGAAAATATGGTGGGACTATAATGATACAGTATATTCATTCCATCAATCAAACAGCCACTTTTATTACTATATGAATCAAAGCAGTCTCAATAGCAAAGATCAAATATCTAAAAACTGCACATAAACCTGTGACTCCTCAAAAAGGCCCAGATACAACATACCCGACTGTTAATTTTAAAGGTTAGGATTCTAGTTCGGATACGAGTTAGAGTTAGGATTGAAAGCACGGTTACTGCTAGGGTTAAGTTTGGGGTTGTTTAGAGTTACGGTTATTAAAAGAGCTGATGGAGCTGTTTTGTCAGTTTTATGCACAGGCCATTTTGTCGAGGTTCCACATAAACCAAAATGCAACAAAATATTTAAATTTTCAAAGGTAACATTATGACGTACGGTACCAAGTTTAATTTTGCTGCAATAAGGCACCAACCCGCACAAACTTAACGAAAATTGAACAAAGTATCTCATACAAACTGTATATCATATCTTAAATAATATTTATAAAGTCAACAAACTACTCATAAGTAAAACAAACACAGAAAACTATCACAAAAAAATCTAACTACAAGTTTCACGTTCAGAAAAGAACTGTTTTATCTTTGCTCTCCGTGCTGCTTTCAGTCTCTCAGCGTCACTTATTATCAGAGGAATTATTATAGGCGCATTACACTTAAATGACACATTGCTGACAAAACATTTGGTTTCATTTATAATCGATTCATGACAAGGAGATAAAGAAGGAGAGGCTGGGGACTCAAAAATTACCTCAGATGTTAAAGACTGTGTAACATCTTCATCATTATTAATATCCTTGCTTACAACAGGTTCGTTGTTTGTTTGAGGTATACAATTTGAATTGATATTAACAGTACATATATCAATTTCAGTAGCACCACATTGAAGATTATTTATTGATTCATAGCTTGGTGAAGCTTTTATGATGCTGCAAGTAGGTTTTATGATGCTAAAAGTAGGTTCGGGTGATGTTGGATCAGGAGGGAGAGGATTCATGTGATTTGACAAGATGTGGGGATCCAGTTGTACGACTGCAGAACTTGATGATAAAGACATAGGGTTATCTGATAGCAAGTTTTCATGACCACACACTTGTTCTTCTATCTGATGTGTAGATGATTTATCATTATATTCAGTGTTAGAACTTGCTGCAGAAAAGATTACATTATCATTAGTACTGTTCGAATAATTCAGAGTTGTACTAGTGTTACAATTATCCGATTCACTCAACACAGCATTCAATGCTGACACTGTTTGACTTTCATCGTAAGGAATAACACTAGATATTACTGGTGATGATTTATTTTTTATCAAGCAACCACCTTCTGATCCTGAATCAATTTTAACAGGAACTGAATCACTGACCTTCTCAGGTAAGATTTTATTGTTTGCTAGAGTACAAGTGTCACTTTTAATCTCATTTATCTCACTAGCTTGCAATTCAGAAAGTAAAAAGGTCTCTTTATTCTTCCTTTTCTGCTTACATCTAATGGTATTTCTACTTCGTAGAGATGTCTTGATGATGTCATACATTTTCTGCTTACATCTAATGATATTTCTACTTCGTACAGATGTCTTGATGATGTCATACATTGTACTTACACTAGAATCTATGATTGATGAAGTATCTTGTAGTAGTTCTGTACGAGTGGATTGCTTGGAATCTGAGTATTTATCACTTTTGCGATTGCTTAGAGATCTATTGCAATTATCACTTTTGTTTCTATCCTTATATTTGCCATTGGATGAACCCTGATCTTTATTTAGTTTTGTACACATTATAGAATCACTGGCAGTTTTCCTGTTGTTGTATTTTTTATTGCTTTGTTTACTTGCATGCTTACAAATTTCAAAGCATTTTGTCTGTTTTAATTCCACAGATTTATTTAACTTCTTTGGCAATATATTTTCATTTTCATTCAAAACAATTAAAGAAGCAGGCTCTATTATGGCCTCATTATCAAATGTGGATACATAGCTAACATCAGTCTCAGTAATAATCTTACAATTATCATTTTCTGCATTACAATTAGATTTTGGCTTTGATAATAGTTTACCTAAACCAACAATTGCTGCTTTTAACTTATCCTCCAGCACTTTTGAATCAGACATAGATGCCCGGATAGTGTTTTCATTATTGAATGATTGCAGCATATCAACTTCACTTCCCACTGCAGTCTGAATTGCTGATGTTAACAACTTATTATTACTATCATCACCCACTGAGGGTAATTTGTTACCAGGACTTGTAGTCCAAATCAACTCTAATATCGATTTCTCACGATTTATAATTCTACCAGTATTGTGCAAAACTGTAGTTTTATCATTTTGTAATGTTTTCACTCTCTCTAACTTTTCAACGCAATTAATTTCATTATTTTTATTTAATTCCGACAGCTCTGAAATCATATTACTTGGAACAGACCCTTTCTCGTCATTGACATTTTTGTCATTATTATTTTCCGGCAAATGATTAATAATTAAATTTTCCTTCTTATCAATGTCAGTATCAAGTTTACGAGATATCGGAACAAAGGGAACACAAAGAAAATTCAGCTCCTTTTCCAATCGAATTCGTTCTTCGGCATCTAAACGATCGTGAAGACGCTGCTTGTCATGATTCTCATACTTCTTGTCATGAATGTCATGCTTCTTGTCATGATTATTATGGTTCTTGTCATGAGTGTCATGATTCTTGTCATGATTGTCACAGTTCTTGTCATGAGTGTCAGGATTCTTATCATGAGTGTCATGCTTCTTGTCATGATTGTCATGATTCTTGTCATGATTCTCACGTTTCGTGCCAGTATTCGACAACTTAGTCACATTGTTTGATACATTACCACTAAGACCTATCATAACAGAAGAAGTGTGAGTTTCAGTTTTTAATCTACTTTTACTCTTTAGCATTTCTGTTGCTGTATCGCAGCTCAGACTTTGCTTCAAATTTTTAGAAACTTTATTTGAGAAACTTTTAACAGTGCAGTGAGTGCTGGCTTTAGTCAGTTGATTATTGAACTTATTATCAGATATTGTCGTTTCTGAATATAAATCTTTATTATTTTCATTTGCTGAAATGATTTTCAGTCGATTTTCAGAGAAACCAAGGTCTACAGTCATTACAACTGAATCAAGAGTAATATCGGCACTCTTCATCTTTTTACATTTGTTATTTTTATTAATATTTTCATGCTGCATAATAGTAGTTTTACCATTTACTCCTGCACAATTGACATCTAAATCGCAGCTACTGCTGTCAGATGATTTAACTAAGCGACTAATTCTCAATGCTGGTATTTTCTTAACTATTTTATTAGAGTCTTTTTCAATATTTGAAAAGTCAGAGACTCTATTCAAGTCAGCGTGCTCATGTTCCAATTTAATCCGTTTATTTGGTCGCTCTGCGTGAATTACTTCAACATTACGTAATCCATCAGCAATTTGTGTTAGTTCTCCCAGATCAGCCAGTTTTGTGTTCATAAACACCGCTTTTCTCTTTCTAGTCTTGATTAATTTATTTGTTGTGATAATTTCAGAAGAGTTTGACATCTGTTCAGACTGAAACTTGCTAGAAACGTTCGCTTGAAGTTCAGCAATATCTTCAGAAGTCAACATCTTAATATTAAGGTATTCCCATCCAACACTTTCTATATCACGAGACAATGTCGTTGATATAAAAACCGTTATATTTGGTAACGTTTCATGCGAAGTTAATACTTCACCATCTAAATCTCGATTATAATATATCAATACTCTGTCATTACAAATTGTTTTAATAAGTCTGCATCGTCTGTTCATCGTCTCTGAATCGATAAGATTAGATGGAGCAATGCTTTGATAGCATCCGTTTAATAGTGATTGTTGAGAGGCCATCAAATTTAATTCATTTTTGCTCATATCCGTATGGCTGGCAGTATCATTTGAATGAATTTGATTGTCATTTGAATCATATTGAAGCTGAGAGGCAAGTAAATCTTTCTCAGTTTGTACAGAATCAGAATGTTGCACACACTTGCGTTGTGGTATTATTACCTCTCGTATTTTTCTACTACCACGAGATCTGAGTGATTTTTTTTGAAAATTTTCAGACTGATGACTTTTCCGTACAGAAAGTACATGGACTGGAGCAGTAGAAACTTTTGTGACAGAACGATTTAAAACACGAGGCGATCTCCGAGAACCGGATGTTTCTAGTTTTTGATAGCTCATTTCAGAATTAATTTCTACATTTACAAAATCATCAATTTTAGAATCTACTGCATCATTAACGTGAGATGAGGAAACATCGTGATTCGCTTCGGAATTCATTGAACACAACTGAATAGAATCATTTTTAATATTATCTTCTGATTCTCTAAAGTCATTATTACCTATAAGAGATGTATTGTCATTTAATAATGATGAACTAGAATAGAGAGTTTCTTGAGAGTAAGTTTGATTTAATTGATCAAGGTTTACAAGAACACCAAGGTACTCTCCTTCAGAACTATAAACATCTATCTGATTCTCAATGGAAAGAGCGTTCGCATTTTGATCCCTTATGACTTGTAAGAGATTTACGTTTTCTGCGTAACTAGAATCTGACTTATCACAGAAATTTGTATAATTAATACCATCCAAAAAATCTGACGGGTATACTCCATGTTTCAGTGATTGTTGAACACGTTGATCTTTATTGAATAAGAATTCATTTCCATTAGAATTAGTAGTAGATACTTCACGATCACTACATTTCTTTGATGTTATTTTTGAAAACTTACTTGACAGTGTTTTCATTTTTGATAAAAATGCATCCATCTTCTGCATATTCTTATCGCATATGTTTTTAGATTGATTCTCAAAATTAGCAGACGTCGATACAATGATATCCATTATTTTAAATCAATAACGCGTTTGACCAAAAGAATAAAGTCAATAAATTCAGTTTTTAAAAAATTCAGTTATTGCAATCTTGTAATATATTCTGTAACAAACAAAAATCATGTCAAGTTTTATATTAAATTCAGATAAAGTGAAGACTACATGGCTTAGGTTAATGTCAAAATTAATTTTTATAAAACTTGATGCTTAAATGCATTGACATTAAATGCAACACATTGACTGCCAATAACAGTATATAAAACTATTTTATTACAAATGCTTTTTAACCTAATTATTATTACCGAATTACTTAAATAGTCCAATATGCATAATATTATTTATAGCACTATATCAATAAGAAGTTACAATATTAAACCAATATTAAACCAATTATGTGCGTATAAATTATTAACAAATAATAATCTAATTGAATTAGATTGCATTGTTTTAATTAATTAATAAAGAAGATAATTAATTTTTAATTATTATTTATTTACTACATTGTCGCTTGTTTACAAATGTGTTAGCAATGGTTGTTCGATGCGACATTCGAATGTTTGCATTAAAAACAAAAACAATAGTGTTACTTGTGGGATTAAACACAATCTAGCATTTTAGTATAAATCAGAATTATTCCCATTATTTTAAGCCTCAGATACATAAAAATTACGAATTAGATCAGGGGTGGATTTTGTGGGGATCACCTCATTTGACTGAAAAAATTTGCAAACACAATTATTTTAAGACGCAGGCTTTTCAAGAGGAACGGTTACTTTCGCAAAAATCTTTGATCATCTTTGTGAGCATTGACTGGTCGCTTTTAACGATCAAGTTTGCCAAGAGATTAAGGACCTCAAAAGTAGAACGGACCTCTGTTTACCAATCCTTGGGATAAACGCATCATATGTAAACATAATTACTGTTAGTAGATGTATCCTCCGAAGTTCTGAACGATCTCTAGCTTGGCCAAAATGGAAAGACAAATTCATCATTTCTCATACCGGTAACGCAGTGATTGAGGTAACGCAATGATTTTCATTAAATTATAAGCTAATTTATAGCATCCCCGCAGCTCTAGGCATCCTCTAATAGCATCCTCTGCTAGTAACTTTGAAAGATAATAATTATTATGCAGTATGTTAGCAATACTTATAACTTTATTTAAGTTAAACGAAAGCACCCGCGGAGCAGTTAAATATGTCCATTCATTGAGTCACGAATGAAATTGGATGCACCAAGCCAATTAGCTTTTATGTGTGATGGCGTGCAATGAAGTGCCAGAAATCTCTGTAGTATAGACTACGCCACTGTAAATGCATACAGTGTGTAAAACTTTGTCACGACTAATCTATTAATTAACAGCAATTATTTTGTTTCTAATGGGCCTGTTATTAATAATTTTGCGAAAGTGTAAATTGGTAACATCGTAACGACGATATATTACGAGAGCAAATAAAAAATTATGGGTCAGGATCGTTAAATTTAGATTTTTCATCATATTCAAGCCTTGTTTTCTATCTATGAAAATCCAAGAAAACGAAATAAAGTTACTTTGAACTGCACTTAGGAAATTAATAAAAAGAAAATTATTTTTCATTTTGGACAATTTTAATTATCAGCTTAAGCAGAAGGAAATAATAAGTCCAGCTTAGCATCACGAAAGTAAGCACACTGGTCTAACGTGTACGAACCAAAAGTTGAGGGGGTGATATTTCCAAAGATGGTGAACAGTCTTTCTTTTTTTGTGTTGGGGTTAGGATTAATTAAATTAAATCTCAAAAAATAAAAATGCATTAACGACACAATTGGTTAGTTTGAGAAGGGAGGAGGAGGGAGGAGGGGGGGGATTTTTTGATGAAAATTTACGTGATTTACGTTGTTTTAGTTTATTACGGGTAACTTAAGTATCATTATAATCTTATTGCAGTTAAGCATTCCCGTCATTTTTCACGGATTTCAGCTGATTGGTAATAAAGCCTACATCTATCATATGTATTTTATTATTAAATTATCATAACGTTTTGAAAACTCATCACTAGTTTATTCGTTAAATAAATTATTACGCGGTATACACATGATATAAGCCTATATATCCAATCTTCAGTAGCCTATAGGCTTACAGTAAGTTAATTGTCATATTTTATTTCAAATTATAGTAATAATGATAATTTAAGATAATTACTCCGGCAATAACGTAATAAGGAATACGTCTGTAGCCCCAGGCCCCAATAAGGACTAGCAATCTCAGACACTGCGGACGGTTGAGTAAACACTGCAACATAACGACGACGTAAAGATGAAACGCAATGTCATCGTATCGTATACGTTTTTCGTTCAGTCAGATCTCGCGTTAGCTCCGGGATATGTGCTTTTTAGAGAATTTAGAGAAAGCGACAGAACAGAGTTGCTGTTAAATTGTTCCGATAGTTGACATACTAGGTATAATAAGTTTAAAATAAATCTTGCTTTTAATTAGATCAAGTGAGCGATTTTTAATCATGATTAATATGCGGTAAGTTGTTTTCTGCGTTTAGTTTTTTTTAGTATTTTTGCGACATTTGAAAAATTTCAATAGAGATTATAAAAAATATCTAAAAGAGCAGAAAGTTTTGAAGTTAATATTAAACAACCGTGTTAAAGAAAGACTAGAATAGTTATATTCTACAATAGTTTATAATGAACGAGTCTGTTTTTGATTAACAAATCACAGTATTAACTTTCTTTCTTACTGTCACTGGGCTCACGAAGATAAAAGAAAGTGTTGTATTTTAGAATAAAATGAAAAAGTTGCGAATGACGTTAAATATTTGTGATCTAGTCAATTAATACCACTAGGTCATTTGTTCAGTCATGGTTATTTCGGTCTCTGATAGTCATTTGGGTCATGACAGTGACTTCAGATTTGTAGTTTTTGAAGTTGTAGTTCGTTAGACTTAGATTATAATTACGATAAAGTTTACTTATCAGTAAAACGATTTTTATAAAGATTATTTAGTATTAGCCTACTATAATTTGCTGCCTTTTTATCAGAACGTTATCTTTAAATTTTAACATTTTTAACTAAACCGAAAAGGCATTTATAGAGAGGGATATCAGCGAGATATCTCGCTCTCAGCGAGATGTCAAGCTGAGAGCGAGATATGAAGAAAAAATGCAAGATTCCGCGAAAAATCTCAATTAACAATGTACGTTATGTAAAACAATTTTTGTGCACTAAGCACTAACTATTTTTTTATTTTACCTAATATCTTTTATATCATTAAAGCTTGACTCCGCGCTCGTTCATGACATGAGTCTAAATTATAAAATACCTAGAAACTGTATTCAATAGATCAAAAAAGATTATCATTGACAAGCAATGACTTGCCAGGAGACCTTTAGGATGAAGACTGACAACTGAGGTGAAAGGTCGAGTAAGGCTAACGAGGAAAATGATATCAGATATGACAGGTTGGCAGCTGAGTACAGAGTGAAATGACAGCGCTTAAATGTAATTCTATCGTTGATAAGATGTCGAGAGAGAAACAAGATGTATTTGAGCAGTCAAATATTAACATTATTTTTGATAATAATTATGTTGTAAATCAGATGGTAGTCTGACGATCGAGAGCAAATGATATGAAGTAAAATGATTAGATTCAAAGAATTTTGGAAGCAATATTTCTTATTAGAAGTTATAAGTTGACGTGTATTCCATTGGATTATAGTAGACCCTATTCGATAATAATGTAAATAAATTATAGCAAAGCATAATTTTAATATTTGTTATAAATGTATTTGAAAACTATATACATACACTAGATGTTTTAAATGATTTTGATTAATATTGAAGTTGTTTCAATTAAAGTTTTTGTCTTTCTTTTTAACAGTCAATATAGCACAATGATACTTCTTTCCTTATTTACAATCTTACTTTCTGTAAAAACTCTAAATTCCTCCCCACAGTTAAAATCTCATGAAACTTCAACCTCATACTCCACATTTTCTAAACATCATAATGTCAAATCTCATATTGGTGGCGGTGGACTCGCTTTTTCAGCTTGTTCAATTGGTCTACCCAGGGGTTGTTCATGCACTCAGTACACGGGGGCCGAAGGTGGACTTAGTATCAACTGTTCTAGCGCACGTCTCGTAGCAGTTCCTCGCCAATGGACCGACATTGGATCAAATATTGTAAAAACACTAAACTTAGAGCGCAACAACATCCGCGAGATCAGTGACAGCGATTTCTTCGGTATCAAAATCGAGCGTCTTCTCTTATCAAACAACAGTCTAGCTAGTCTTAAGTTTCTCTCTTTCTGGGGACTCGAGAACAGTCTAGAAATACTCGACCTCAGCTTCAATCAGTTCAAACGTGTACCCTCTGACGCGCTACGTTTACTACGCAGCCTCAAATCTCTCAGTTTAACAGGAAATAAAATCACAACTCTGAACGATTTCGATTTCGGATACATGCGTAAGCTCGAATTGCTGATGCTGGATAAGAATCCTATTGCTGAAATAGGGAAACACGCGTTTGTCGGTACACATCTCGGCTTGCTCGTTCTAAACTCAATCGGGTTGCCAAACAAATTAGCGGATCTCCCGACTGAGGATTTAAAGTATCTTAGAGGATTGTCGTTGACGCACAATAAGATTAAGGAAATTCCGCCTTTGTGGTTTCGTAATCTCAGATCATTGCAGTATCTAAGCTTTGGACATAATCACATCAGTTCGCTCAAGTCTGACGCGTTTGTTGGTATTGAAGACTCGTTACGTACATTAGAGTTGAATGACAATGCACTGGAACGCGTTCCGTCTGAATCAATACGTGGACTGGTCAACCTGGATGCGTTGGATTTAAGTCATAATAAAATTCGCAGATTTTCCAGGCAAGTTTAGATCAGTTTATTTAGTCAGTTTACAGATATTGAAATAATTTTTTTTATGTATATTGGAAATGATGACGCAAAATAGATCAAAATAGAAAAATACTGTAGATCAATATAGAAAAAAATCAAAGACATCCAATATTAATCCTCTCATCTCTGGGAATAACAGATTAGAAGACACATTTTTGCCAATTTTTGTTTCGAATTAATCTCATGATTTAAAATGTAATTTAACGCTATAATGAAGACAATTTTTCGACTCCCATTATCTTTTTTGGAGGGGGCGGGACGGAGGTTTATTAGGCACAAAAGTTTCTATATCCAATCATTTTATTCTCACGGAATAAGTTTGACGAAGTTAGTCGTTAGTCGAAAAATAGTCGTTAATCGTTAGTCAGGTAGTTTAGGAGGAGTCGGAGGTGATGGGCATAGACCCGCATTTATAGTCTTCTAATTATAGAAGATGACGAGCAAAAAGGTTTATAAGCTTACAGTTTTTTTTGTAAAAAAAATATAATCAAGACATAACAGTCTCTCCGCTATTATTGCGATGTAAAATTTCTTCAGAGCGTTTGTTTCTAAGGGAAACTGGTAACGAAATGGAAGATGCCGTACTAGTGATCAGTTCACGTGTTGAATAGTTACGCTCTTATCGTTATGAGAATAATAAAGATATTTTAGATTTAAGTAAAACGTGAAAAAAACATAAATGTTTTTTAGTTTGTTTTTAATTATCCGATTGATTTTAATTGCGCATATAACGTATTATTGTAGACAAACCCCGATAACATTTAAGTATACAAACTGTTCACGAAACTGTGCAACATAGCGGTTAGTGAAATTAATCATTTAGAACTCAGGTATTTATTTCATGATTTTAGGAGAGCATTGAACTCTTCATCCAAACTTGTCACACTCAATCTCAGTCACAATCGTCTCCGCAAAGCCAGCAAGCGCGCCCTAATAGGACTGGATAACATTCAAACAATTGATCTTCGCGTCAACAAACTAATAACCCTCGATGATCGCATGTTCTCATGGATGAACTCTTTTAAAGGAAAGAAAGTCTATCTATCTGGCAATCCCTGGTTGTGTAACTGCATCTTGAGCTGGATCCACGAAGAGATTGCAATGAAGACCGAGTTCGGGGGTATATTCGTTGATAGTCTCATATGTGACCGTCCCTTGTCCCTCAACGGACGGTCCCTGGGTGAGATACCAGACAGGCTGTTGACTTGCGATCACGAATACTACGGCTATCATAACGAACCGGATGAAAACGATGAAGAAGGACACGACGGGGGTGACGTGAAGGGCTTGGAGGGAGAAAGCGAAGATTTGCATGAGGTTGAGGAAGATGAAGATGAATATGATGAAGATATGATTGATGTGGAACACGTTTAGTTTCGTTGATTATAAAAACAACTTTTGTATGAATGGACTCAATTAATAGAGCAGGGGAGAGAGTTAGTAGGTATGATGACTGTAGCGAGGCATACGCTTTAACCCAACCAGCCCTTTAGTTAAAATGAATTTATTCAGTTCCCTAATTCAATTTAATTGGCTAACCTAAACATTATATCTACCCTTAACCATAATTCTAGCCCTAATCCTAACAATTGGACAATTTGAAGCTAATAATTACTATTTGCTAATGACATGTTATCTATAGTGGCATATGATACTGGATAAGGGGCAGGAATAGTCAGACAATGATACCTTGGTCTAGAGTATTTCTATCTCTTGGAAATGAATATGAACTCTTCGAACAAGGTACACTTAATTACCCAACAGATGTTAATAGTATTTGAAAGGGTGCAATAAATGCACTAAATAAAACTGTAGCATAAATTAAAAAGATTCTTTTGTGTTGTTATATTTATAGTGTACTTGTAATTTATACCGAGTCGGTCTGTTACCATTTGTGTGTAAGTGTTGATTATTAACTGTCATCATCATTTATATACAATTAAGAAATTAAATATGACTATAAATTAAGATATAATATTTTAAATCGCGGTTACATCTATAACAAGTACAATAATAAATACTAATTATACTTATTATCATTTAATAATTACTTTTTTAACTATTTTTAATTGTAATTATTATTTGTGATAATAATTTTGTAATATAACAAATTAACATATGTTTGCTTTTGAAACTGGATATTTATTTACTAAAAACATTTAAAAAACTGTATTAGTTTAAAATTGTATTAAATTTTTACTCTAAAAATTGATCCTCTTATTGTTATTTTATAACTAATATGCACTGCAAGTATTATTTAAACCAATAATTTACTCTATGACAGTGTGAATACCCAAAAACATTCAAAATTATAGACGCGCTACTGTCTTTTCACACAGTAGGTCTACCTATAAATAAAAATGTCCGTTTTGATATAATATTTAAAAAACTAGAAATAAATGTTTATTACACACACCACTGCCTAGACCCTATAGGATGTTACAGATATAATCCAAATCTCGCTATCTATCAACCTGTGCCCCGCATTAGACTATGTAATGTAAGTTTCTTGCATACAGATTGACGATGTTCACTTCCTCTCACAACTGGACTCTGCAGATAAATCTCCATCTCTCTGAGACCCGAGGCGTTGCTTTGAATGGACAATCACGTGTAATCCTTGGCGAGCGGATATTTGAGATTTGATTCACTGATATACTCTGACCATATTATCGAGCTAGAGATAATAAAAATTTACTTTTCGTCTCAGTGGAATCAAGCTGACTAGAATATGTTATTATGGTTAAGTTTTAATTTAGGATGTATGATAGATTTAAAATTGTTTCTTTTAAAATATCTTTTATTATATCTGTATTAAATTATATTTTGTAAAATATGACTGACATGTAATCTTAAGTTAAGGCGCTCGCAGATATTATCCTGTGAGTTGCAGGTTTTAAAGTACAAGCTCACTTAATTGACGTGTACTGGTAGTCTTTTGCATTTATAATATAAATGAAAAAGACTACATGTACTTTAAATTTTAATATTTTTAATAAATATAACAATATAAATATACTTTATGTTTTTTGTGTTATTGCAATTAACTTATGAGTTAATCAACATTTGATATTGAGTTTTAACAGAAGTTTTTTAAAATAATTTTAAGAGTTTTCTTCGGGATCTATAATCAATACTAATTATTATAGTTCTGGTTCTTCTGAGTAAAATTATGGATAATGATAATTTTAACTGGAGAGTTTTCTTTGGAATTTCATCTGCTATCATCTATTCAACGTCCGGAACATCCGCTATATCCGTCTTATTTTAATTTATTATGCAAAAGCGTCTTGTCTTAACCTAACATCAACTCTATTTGCATACGAATAACAAGATTCATTTCTGAGTAGTCTGCTATAACAAATAGTATACTCCGCACGAAACTGTTTTTTTTTCAAGCGTGATATACGCTTAATTAACGCGGGACGCGTAATTAAACCAAGACGAAATGAGAAAGACAGCGAGTTGTTACTGTTTCGCTTGTCATTTGTGATAAGGATGAAATTTCTTTCCGTTGAAGGACGCGTTACATATGTTACCAGGACCTTTGCTATTTGAAGATAAGTCAAAAACTCGAATTTTAGCGATAACTGAATTTTTTAGCAATTCCAAAATGTTTTAACATAGACTCAATCTAGATGTGGACTCAATCCACACCTAGGAATTTCCAAAGTACGGGAAACGTACATTTGATAAAGATCGTCTTTTAACGTTTTCATTGTTAAATGAATGTCTACTTATTAGCTTTTTATTTATGCAGTAATTAAATATTTAAAATGCAAGGGAATCTGAAATGCGTAGCTTATATTTGAGATATTAGTCGCTCTACAACGTCTGCATGCATATATCTTAAATATGTAACTATGGTAGTAAATTTTCGCTAATTTTAATATATTTCATATTTATTCACTGTCTCCTAATAAATTAAAATTACTGTTCCACTATAAGGGAAAAATAAATATGGATGAAAAATAAATTTACGGAGAAATTTTGCTCTGTCTATCTGTGTTCCACGTTCTCTCCATTTTTCCTTCTCTTTTTCTTTCTCTTTCTCTCTCTCGCTTCTCTCTCTCTCT
>JAQIXG010003688.1:0-14292 GCA_034700105.1 Oconnorella tubifera | reverse complement strand
GGCTAATAATTATTTCATCTCGATGATCGAACATGTGTGCACCTGAACGCTAAAAATTAGTTACATCGCAATATATATCATCCAGGCACGGATCGATAAAAACTTGGCTATGTACAAAACAAGGAAAATCTGTTCATCATAAATTGCCAACAGAATCAATACATATATGCAGTATATTGTATTTTCAAGTATTAGGGCCTACATTTTTATTACATATTTAAAGTATATAACAAATATATATTTTATAATTGTTTGTACAAATGTTTACAGAAATATATACTAATCAACATAATATTAGGACTAAGCTAATAATAGACACGTATAAAACACCTATTAATTTGTTCCAAATGATATCCAATCAGAGATATATAAACAGTGACTATATATAGTATAATTTATTTACTATAGTCTTTACATTACATTATATAGAGTCATTAAATTACAGTCATGTTTAAGCTGTAAAACTATATATTTAAAGAGTTTTAAAATTATTATAGATACATTTGAAAAAAGAATTAAGGTTAAATTTAAGATCAAACTTTTGATGCATCCAACAGTTTATACCTACAAAATACGCAAATAAAGCACAATTAATAAATGAAATTTAAGATTACATTGAATAATTCATATTGTTGATCATTGACAAAAAAACAATAAGCAATGAACGCTGTATTTCTATGAAGTAATCTGACTTTTTGTACACTTAACTTGAAGTTTCTATAGCTATGACAATTAAACTTTTTACTATATACTTTTATTTTACCTGCATACTCTATTAAGTACATAAGCTTATTTAAAGACCCGTACAAGGACTAGAACTGCGTTTAGAATACTTATCATTGAAAATATCATAATTCTTCTTTAACCTCAGCTAAAATAAAGACAACATAATGATAGTATCAAAACTATTAATTGTAATTTTATTACATCAGAAATTCAAATTAAGCTTACTTTCTTGTCTAGTCAACTAATTACAATTCAACTAATAGTTTGAAAAATAAATCTCAAAGAATAAAAAATATAAATGTTCTAGAATTGACAGTCTATACTTTATAAGTTATTAATTTTCACTGCTGGCTTATTTATAAGCATTTATTGAATTAAAATATATATCCAAGGTAAATCATTTCACTAACCCAAAATTACTGAACAGAAAATATACACAAAAAGAAAAGAATGAGATATTGATAAAAAAAATTGAAAATGTGTAGAATGAACATTCAAATTATACGATTGTAATATAAATTAAATATTGTAAATCAACATAAAGAATATATAAGATTGCAGAATAGAATCATGATCTAGATAATCTACTATTGTTGTGTTTCATTGCGTTATACTTCACTCATTTCAACTATAGGCTATACAGTATGTATCACTCATTATATATGAGATCACTTGAATTTTACTAAAATGACGTTATTGTAATTATTCTATTTCAGCTATTGATAATACAAGTTAACGCAAGTGACAGTTCTCATGACACTGAATGAATACTGTCAGTAATTCTATCACGAGTATCCGGACAATCTATACAGAGAACACATTCCCAAGAGCAATTGGGGCTCAGTTATAATAACTGACTTAATTATTGAAATTTCCTCTAGTGAATTGTAAACTTATTTCATTCGAGTCTATTTAGATCAGCAGTGAATACTCCTAAGTGAATAATAGCCTGATGACGTACTGAAAATTATATATCTTGATATGGTGATTAAGCATAATGTATACATTTTATGTCGGAAAACTTTGTAATATATTATATATCGGTATTTTGCAATGCCAATCAGTGACAATCACTACTCAATAAAATGCAATTTTGATGAAAATTACATAGTAGGCCAATGTCGCAGATATTATTCTGAGTTTTCTTATTCAACGAAAAAGTAAGAAGTTTTATTATTTATTCTGAACCTTAATTTATTCAAAAAAAACTTTGACAGGCAACGTACTTAGTTGCATAACGGAGTACGGTTTCACTTTAACCGGACTTTAGGCGAAGTTTCTAACTATCGAATCATTTCAAATTTTAAAGCAGTGTGCACGGTAATCAGATTAAATTAAAACGACTAACAATAATAACAACGTGTAAACTTTCGCATTTTATCTGAAGTTACTTGGTGTATCAGAACTGACGCATCAACATCAAAATCAAGTTTAATTCAGTAAATTCAGTTTTAATAAAAGATTCCTATAGTTATATCACTAGAGTAGAGTTAGACTAGATGTACTTAATCGCTGATATAAATCATGATACTTTTATTTAGTTTTATATTACTTGTTTCATTATCTCCTTCTATAGATTTAATGTAACTAAAAAAGATCTCGACAATAATATATAATATATGATACAATATATCCGCATTATACATAAGTCATTAATTTCCACTTGCGAATTCTAAAATGCGCCCCGAGATACCATTAAATACTAAAATAATGTAAATTGCATATCAATAAATACACACCGAATAATTATTGCATAATCAAATAACTAAAAATGATCCACATGGATTTTTTGAACAAAATAAAATTTTCGAATAATTTTGTCCTGGTGGCCGCCAAACCGTTTGTAGTCAAAAAATATGTCCCTCTTACCAAAAACTGCCAACTCCAAAATATCATAAATTTAGCTAGAATTGATCTATAATGCTCTAGATGAATCCTAAATTAACCTAAAGTGTTGACTTCTTATTAAATTGAGCTCAATAAATTTGTTTCAAGAGAGCAATATCAGCATTAGATCTTGTATCAATTCATATCACTTTCATTATGTACTGCTTTTCGAATATGAGCAAGTAACCAGTTATTATTCTAAAAAATTTACTTTTTGCTTTTTACTTTTATCAAAAATTACACAAATTTTGTTATGGTAGCCTATATACAAAATAGTCTCGCTCAATAGTTTCAATTTATCATTCAGAGAATAGTCACTGTCTATTCGCTGGGCACTTTTTCTTGTTATTGTATAAATTATATAACAGACTCTATAGAGGAAATCACAAGACTAATAAATCGATCCAAACTCAAAATCGATTTAATATTTTGCAAACCGTTTTTATAAGTGAAATTAGTGAACGTATGTGTGTACACGATTTCCATCAATACGGCCTTGCATTAGTATTATTATCATAGGCCATAATCAAATATCGGCAAAAGGTCATAAGCATACGCGGCTTGTATGCTTTAGAAAAAAGAGGATATTTAATACTCGAAGCAAATACTTATTCAAAGATAAACAAGTACAAAAATAGCATGCACTCGACCTAATATCAACACTGAATGTGATAATCATATGATTTTAATTTAATTAAGCTTTTCTCTAGTCAATTTTTGTCAGTCTGGTTTATATATACATATGTACTTTTACTTTCAATATAAACATTAAGGAAAAATTCAACGCAACTTAAATTTAATCCGATTCGTTATCAGAGATAAAACAACATACGAAATATTCAGTGTAAAGAATATTATGCATAATATTGTGTAGGATAATAGTAACGCAGTACAATATAGTCATTATACTCAGAAAACCAATAGGCAGTGAAAAGGATATAATTGAAACGCTGTAAACAATAGTTATCGGATTATTTATTTTATTTATTCGGAATGTATATTTCTGAAAAGTGTACGACGAATTCGCTACAAACTTTCAGTAGCCTACCAACTCCATCTAATGATTCTGATTCGATTTGAACCTAAATTATAGATCGCGTCGTAAATCTTTCAAAAATGACAGTAAATGATTAATATTTACATAAATTTATATTATTTGTGAAATAAATATACAGGTCATCTCTTTTTCTCTTGTAAATTTAATTGATCTTTATTACTTTTGATCATACATAGCACTATTACTAGATTTTATCTATTTAGGTATATAGAAACTGGCTTGTGTTTTATTTATATATAGCAACATTATAAAATGATAATGCGCAATATATGATGTTACACGATTGTTGTAATTTGTTGACATAATTTATATTATCTCATATGTTAAATGGACTGAAAACTAATCAGAAGCACACGATAACGGCATACTATATCAAGTCTACACACTAGAAAGACTATATATTTTCAGTTAATCTTTATAGGCGTGAAACATTGTCAGAATTTATTTTACCAGATTAGCATTTTCATGCTATATCTTTATCATTAATGAGTAGTAATCTTGCTATCTAAACAAATCTCATTGTTACATTTTATTCCTTTCAGACAAAGATACATTTTTTCGTTATGTACTACAACCGAATATGTAATAAATTTAACTCAAATAACCAATATTAATATTTTAATTATTAATATTTTTAAATTTTTTTTTATCAATGATCGCTTGTTTACGTAACAACTTGTGTAATAGAAATTATACCATAGGGCTTAATTAATTAAATTTGATTATTCAGGCTATTTTATTTAGCTTAATTAAACACTATAAAAGTATACTGGAATAATTTAATAAACTCTTCTTACCTTAATTAAAACCACTCTTGTAACATTTTTGCTTCTGTATGGCTTCTAATCAAGGTTTGAGTCTATTTGTCTATCGAGTATTTTATACTAGCTCTACAATATTAATTTAATATTGAACTGTGTGAATTTAATTACAAGTATACATTGTTCAAAGTTTACGATATTCTTTTTAATTACTTTATGCGGCCACCTTTACACGATGTAATCATCGCGGCCTACAAGCGACCGTTACTAGGCCTCTAGGCCCGTACACCGTAGGCCTTTACCTGCGCCTGTAGGCTTGTAGATGATCCCCCCCCCTTCTCTCTCTTTCTCTCTCTTTCTTTCCTAACATGACCAATGTGACGCATTAATGTTGTAGACTAATAATAGATTTGTAATATTGGTAAAAATTACTTTAAAATTTTTCGAGAGACTAGTATGCTACTTATAAATATGGATGACGTTAATGTAAACATTGCAAAGAATTTAAAAATATCGTTTTTATCCGACAACATCTGAAGTTATTTTAAACTACAGTATAAAACAATACGAGAACAAATAAATAACGAATGGGTATTGAAGAGCAGTTATTATGCGTAGGCCTAACTATTATGCAATGATCTGTTAAACTTAGTTTTTTTGTCTGACACTTGTGTCACCTACCGAATAGCACGAAACAAAATATTTTATTACGGATTTGTTACGACCTCCATAACCAATTGATATATTGAATTTCTATTTAAATTAATGTAAAAATGTTTATTTGTTAGCATGCAACAGTTAGTATATATTGTGCATGTACTTTTTCATTTAATTATCTCGTTTATATTTATTTAGTTACATTTTTGTAAAGATTTCTCTATTTAAAATTAGTGACAATATTTTGACAAAATCAGCGACATAAATATGATAACAATATTTATGAAAATTTATGTTTTTTATCAGTATTGTATATCATGCATTACATTGTTTTGTAATAATGTATTGAGCAAAGTACATGACTAACTATAGATTATCTAAAATACAAGCTTAATTTACTTTGCTCATGAAACATTTATAAAATTAACATCAAGAAATTGCTCCAATCTTCCACGCTACATCATTCAGACCAGGTATACCTCGTCTGAGATATCGCATTGCGCTGAACGCTATCGCACGGTTTAATAAAATATAAAAACTGATCAATTTGATCTTATTATCTTTATTTATCATATATTCTTTATAACTATTTGGCTTTGCAGTTCGTGATAACAAATAAACTGTATAATATATATGTAACTTTTAATTTACACACATGATGTAGCAAATCAAACAAACAGGTTATGAAAATAAATTAGAAAAAGAAAATAAATGAATCGTTCAAATAGAACTGGAATAAGAAGATACAGATATTATACAGATTTCCATTGCATTGTATTGAATCCTCTAAATTGTTCTCGATATTAGCTATTTTTTCGACCTTGTCATATTTGGACTATGCAAATGTTATTCGAAAATATATGCGACTACCTTTAATCCCTAAATGCGCTGGTGATCAAGTGCATATCGATATCTCATTACACGTCCGAATCCTTCATTTCCTGAGTGACGAAGCAACTCGGATCACAAGACAATGAAATACGTCATGATATTACTTTTGATTATGAATCAATAAAAAAATCAGCTTTTGTCCGGGTTGCTTTCCGGGTCATTATCTCCTATAGCAAATATCTCTTTCGTATAATGCGTCACATTATTATTTTTAACTAGCTTTTACTTTTTGAATTACATTTTGTCAATGATATCTAAGAATCTGATAGTATTACAATTAATAGATGTATATATTATTAAAAAATTAACAGTTGTCATTATCCATTCATTAACTGTGAAATGCATGTGATATGCAACAATTCAACTAAACACTATAGAGAAAATGATGTTTAATTAGTATTTTAATGCATGGTTCGTATAATGTATACGAATCAAATACAAAATTTTGAAAATAGTGTTTCTTGGAAATAGTGTTGCCACATCGACATAAAAAAGAGTCCTGTCTTGTAATTAGTTAAATTTTTTGAACAAAAAGTAAAATGAAGAGAACTTTTAAAAACGAAACAATAATTTACACGTGCGTTTCTCAATCAAGTAATTTAATTATAACTACTGAATGGAGAAAACATGTACAGTGTTCTAATGTGTCGTTTTTGTAATGAATTTGTAATTTGTAACCAAAACACGATTTCTTAACAGATTCACTTTGTTTCATTTACAATTATTATTTTATATATCAGTATTAATACTAATTTACTTTGAAAACGAAATAATTACGAAATATTCTTTATTCTTGAAGTATACAGCGAGTAGCAATATTTAATGGGTATCATAAACACGTATTACAGGGTATTCACTCGAATTAATTAAACGATTTCAATGGCTTCATTGAAGAACTATTATCACGTGCCTGGATGAATTTATAAAAAAGTAAAAAGAGTAGAAACAAATTATCCGGAGAAGCGAGAGATATGATGATAGGTCTACAAGAGATTAAGATTTGGATTTATTAATTGTAAAGTTTGAAATAAACTCAATACTTTGTATTGTGTTTCTATAAAACTTGAATAATAATTAAAAATTTAATCTTTAAACACATTTTCAAATTTAGTGACGTCCGAAGTTAAAAGTCTTTTGGCTATGTATCGATGTATGTAATTAAATTCAAATAATGTACGCGATTTAAATCCTATATTCTTTCCTTTTCAAAGAAATCTGGTTTTTCAATACGCTTTTTGTAATAAAGTTTTGTGATTTTGATTTTCTTCTTGTCAGAATAATCTGCTATCACGCTGTTGTAAACGGAAGCTTACAGTACATTTGGGTCAGCCTCTTACCAATGCTAATGAATAATTTTAACGCCATATGCCAATAATGGCAGATCTGAATGACGCAAAGCTAGAAAACGCGCGATATAAATATATTAGAAAACAGTTTGACAGTCTATAACTATATCGTGAATGAAGTAAAGAGAAAGTTTTAAATTTTATTACAAATGGAAAGTAACAATTTTCATAAAATATAACAATAATAATAATTGTCCTTAAAGTCTTTTCGTCTTCTTGTTTTCTTAAAATGAAAGCTAAAGAAATGCACTATTTTTAATTATACTCTTTAGATAAGCGACAGTTTCGTAACGTTTAACAAATAATTCCATTCAATAGTTATTATAATGAGATTAATTACATATATTATCGAAACAACTATTTACTATAATGGCTAAACTACTTCCTTGAATTTCGTTGTAAGCGCAAAACATATATTAGAGAAATTATTTAACTTTTGCTCCGAGCCTAATCCTTTCCCAGGGATGTTTACGTTATCCATGGTCATGAATACTCCCGATACCGGATATATCATTCCATCTATATTACAGTAGTAATAGCGGCTTATCCTCGCAGCAACCGCTGTTGCACGTCTTGCTATTACAACAGCGGTGTTTTGCTGGTACAGCAAGTATGCGGAGGGGTTGTGATGGTTATACCCCCCCCCTCCATTGGATGTATTTTTCGAGGATCAAATTGTAAGTTTAGTGGAGAAGTTCCACTTGTGACGATGTGAAGCATTTTTTGCGTTGTATACATGCATTAAGTGATTCAAAACATGCAATGGAAGACCAAAATTGAGTGATTGAGTAAAAAAGGAAATCGCTTGGAACTTTGGAGGAAAAAACCCCGGTTTTGTCAATTCCTGGCTACGTCACTGAGCGAGTATATTGCAATAATGAATGCCTGCGACTTTCTGTTACTTATTTAGTGACGTAACTGTCAGTTACTAATAGATGTGATCAGTGTTTGGAGTAATAGTTGCCTTTTTTTAGATAATTTTAGCTCCTAGTAAATAATGATACTGCAGTTTAGAACTGAAAAGACGAGTATTTAATGATGTAAATTAAAATAAGGAATTGTTGTTGTTGATTTGCACACAGTGCAGTATTTTGAATCATTGATGCTCCTCATCAATTAGGAGTTGGGGGTTGGGGTCGGTGTAAGTATTACAAAATTGAACGGTTTTTGTTGCTTTTTATATTATTTAACTTGCAATAAAGAATTTTTTTGCCAAACGATTATCAAATTATATTTGTTGCACGCCATGCACTGCATTTACATTTCGTTGCAAGACGTGCAACAAAATCTATTCAAAATTTGGCAATAATTTATTTAACTTAATATATGAATAAAGACGAGTAATCTGTCTAGAAATTTATTTAAATTAATATCACAAAATTAGAAATTTATATCTAAAAATAATTTTGTTAGATATTTATATCTAAAATTATTTTGTTTTTAATTTTTTCTATTCAGTAATTGACGTCCAAATGTTTCGGCTCCATAGTGACAATTAGTTAAAAATCGAAAATAATTATAAGTGGTGACAGAAACAGCTCAAATGTAAATAATCTTGAGGTCAAGACATGTAGAAAATTGTCTGAAAAAAATGCAAACTAAAGAATAAGATTTGGAGAATTTTTGACATGCAGAAACATTGTCGTGATGAACAACTGCATTGATTGTTACAAAATCTAAGTGAAGAAAACATACGTACATAACAATCAGTCATGAACCAAAAATTATCACTTAATTTTCAAATAAAATGTAACTAAAAATTGAGAAAAATTAACAACATAGTCCGCTTTCTGGTAAATATCAAGCAATCGCCCCAATTATGCAAATACTGACAGTTTGGATAAGATCAATATATCAATGGCATCAATAACATAAAATAAAAAATTTGATAAATAAATTTTATCTTATTAAATAACTGTCTAATAGTTTAATTTTGTAGCCATAAACAACATAATGACGATTGACACGTACATCATATTCCGGAAATGATTATAGTTTGTTATATTTACAAATATTATTTTTATAACGGAAGCCCAAAAATAATAACGTATATTTTGTATGTTCATAATTGTGGCATTAGAAGCTTAATAACGCTCATTGAACGTGTATTATAATAGTGCATCATTAATTCGTTCGTTGCCGGTATTCGTTATAATTAATGATTAAATACATCATGAAATAAATCAAGCTGACATTGATGATATGATTGATTACTTTGATCGTCATTTTCATTCATTTTTTATTCGGTTCAATATAATAATAATGATCAGATTCTCTGATGCAAATGATTTCAACAGTGATTTATTAACGTCTTAAAACCATTTCTAAATATTTTAAATATTACAAAAAATGTTAAATTTTGCGTTAATCATTTTACACTTTTTTGATTTTATCCAGTAACTTCTAAGTTTCATATATGGAATAACAATTATTTTTGATTGCGAAAATGCTGTTGGTTTAAATCCACTTTACATATTACTTTCGTTTTTCTTAATTAAATAATTGTGTTCAAATGTGAACTGAATCCATTTTATGAATTAGTTTCATATTTTTCTTAATGAAATGATTGTGTTGAAATTTGTTTGAAACTGAACCACCCCTTGTTTCTTTCAATATCACCATTATCCGCTGGTTATAAAACATCCGTTTTTTCGCATTATTCGCATCGATTAATGGAAGCAAATTCAGAGCTGCCTTAATATAGTGTTTCTCAACGGATGTAGCTTTGCTGTAAAATCGCTCAAAGCCGCTGGAAAAAAGAAATCGAACGTCTTGCGGCGACGGCTTACCGCGGCGCAAGACATTTTTCTGATGATAATTGATAGCGCCGTTACCGGAAAAACACGATGACTTTTAGACTGGAAAGCCAACAGAGAAAATTGTCTTTAAAATCTTTAGACGTCGCCCGCGTTTCATCTCGTGCAAATCAAATCAAATAGCAGACAAATAATCATTAGTAACTGAATCGTTAAGCGTAAAAATAATGAGGACGCCGAACCTGAAAGAAAAGAAAACGGGCGAGCAGTGGCGCATTTAACTGGGGAGGGGGGGGGGGTGGCTTCACAAAAATATTGTACGCTGCTGAGATAATTATTGTCTATTTAAAATAACATTTTTATGCAATGCGGAGTTTTAATTGTTTTTAGATGTATTCATGGATTGCATGCAGAAATTTTCCTTTGACGGTGTATCATAAAATAACTAAATGCTATCACAAAGTACAATAAAACTTAATACATAAGCCATTAATTTGAAGATCCAAGATGGATTTTTTTGTAAATTCTGCATAAAAATTATTATTGCACAGTTAGATATTAGTTGTAGTATAAACTGCAACATTTAAATCTAAACAGATAAAAAATGTATATAGCTAAAAATTGGACAATTTTTATTTATGTACAAATACTTAAATTACCGAAATCTACAATCTACAAATCTCAATCTATAAACCTACAAATATAAATCAAGAACAAAGGCCAAGACAAATGCAATAATGAACTTATAATGCTCGAATGAACAGCTTTTAAATGAATGAAAAACAATTCTGATAAACAGTTTTAATGTGAGGAGTAAACAATTTCGTTGAAATAAAAACATATATACATACATTTTTGCATGCCATGTCTTACAATATCATTAAAGATTTGCGGCCAATGCACGCAATAAGACATTTACATACAGAAATATTAGTACATGCAGTCTAATTTCTATTTTATGTTATAAATGCTTAATGTCTGGGATTCTCGGGTAACTATCGATTGTGTCTTTTTTGAATAGAAAGATGATGACTGACTTTGACAGTTTTGGGTCAATATGATGCTGACACCTGGTGGCTTTAATTTACGAGTCAAATCAATAATATACAAAAGAATCATCATCGACGAGGCATCATGCAGAACAAATTGCAGGTCAAGTTGTGTTATGAATTTGCAATTAATCTAAAAATTCTGTTCGCTTAATAATAACTGTCGTAAAAACAGTTCAATGTGATTTGTAATTTTAAACAAACAAAAACTAAATAAAATTTTGTAGTAAGAAATTCTATTCTATAAGTATTCTAGTAAGACATTCGTAATGAATAGTACAACGAATCAACTATTCGAAATAAGTGTTCTAAATAATTTACTTTGAAATGTGATCTGTTTTGGCCGAGTTAAACACAGTTTACTGGAAATATTCAATATATTATATAATCATTTAGTTAAACATAAATGTTGCTCGCAATATACATATGCCTGGTATAATATGAGGGGTGGCCTGAAAAAATTAAATTTCCTCGAATTGTTTGAAAATATTTTTTATGTTCAAAATAAAAAAAGCGAAAAATGTTCCATTTTTGGCTGAAGCAACCGTTGACTCTTGTGATTCAAACGATATATAAATACTTATTAAATACTTATATAAATAGTTACTCATTTTCGTACACTAATTATCCAACTTGAAGCAATTACTCGTTCTCCACTCTATTACTACAGCATTTATACTAAACACATTGTTTGTGATTAATAAACTCAAGAATCGAAGTTATACATCTAACCGCGAGTAATGATTATGTATCATAGCCATATGCCGTTCTTAGTATACGGAACTCAGTTATAAATAATAAATTAGCTAATAAGTAACTCGCAACATGCATGCAACAGATCCTAATAGCACACCTCTTTAGTTTTTCAGAACTTTTTCTTTTTGTGATACATGGGCGGCCTGTTATTGCGTATCCATTCCTATCTATTCTCAAACGTCGGGTAGTGCCCGCATATCATAACTATCTTTGAAGCGTTGTAGTATACGGTATTGACGCGTTTAAATTCAAACCGCGGCGCTTTATTAAAAGTAGCACTAACCGGAATAATAAAAATGAATTTTGAAATAAAGATACTAAAAGTCGATTGCTCAATAAAACAGTTGCACTACATTATTAGCAGATAATATGAAATTTTTCAATATGTCTGTCATACTGCGCGGAGAAACAGCTACAGAATTTTCCTGTGACACCGATACTGGCTAATAAGTTGTAAGGTTTCGCGAAAATAAGTCACTGGCAGTCATCATCTCATTTTTCACGTAGACATAGTTTTTAGCTGAACGTCTTGTCGATCGAATCAGATCAACAAGTCGAGCATTTAAAAATTGCTAGACTTGTTTTTTAAAAAGCAGACCGCAATTTGTGCTGTTAATAATATTTTTGTCTAGTGGCTGTGTAAGCAATCGTGTCAGTCTCAATTTCAAAGATTCTATAACAGATAGCCAAACAGGAAATTAAAGAAAAAGGTCTGTGACCTAAATTCAGTGACTTAACTGTACAGTTACTGTGAGTCTATATCCAACAGTAGGCCCGGCCCGCATTACAGTTCATTAACATTACCGTAATTACAGCGTTTCAGAAAAAGAATACTAATTGTTTAGGACTACAGCATTTAGTTTGAAAAGTACGTCTCCGAGCTATATTTTAAAACAGGTAAGTTAAATGTTTGATTACTTTATAGGAATTACATTAAATTTGAAAGAAAAAGTTATTTATTTTTTCAGAAACTGATCAATTTTAGATAAGGCAGCAAAAGATCAGATCCAGGAATATCAGTGATTATTGTAATATGACTACTGTAAAAAAAACATAAAAATACTTTCAAATAATAATATAAGATGGAATCAGAAGCGAATTTATGCGGAAGCGAGAATGATTATAAAATGGTAATAAATTGCAAATTTAGTCAAATATCGCTCACCCCCCTCCTATGATTAGCTGTGAAAGCAATGAAAACGAAACTATCACGAATATTAAGATGTAATGATAAAAGTATGAGGCTTTATTATTATTTTCTCAGCGTATTACAGGTGTTATAACTTTATGCTTAAAAAAATTGTAATTGACCCTCACAAAAAGCTGATCTCTTTTTGAATAGTTCAGATTTTATTTTTCAGTATTTAAAATAACTTTGACGATATTTTTTAAATGAATGCGTTCTTTTTCTGTTGTTATGTGATTTATACTTTTTGTTTCTTATTATGTTTATGCGACTTATTTTTTTACATTATGATTATAAAATGGTAATAAATTGCAAATTTAGTCAAACATCGCTCACCCCCCTCCCCGCGATTAGTTGTGAAAGCAATGAAAATAAATAAATGTTACAAAATAAATGTTTGAAAAACAAAATAAATGTTTCTGAATTGTATTCATACTTTAATAGCTATTATCCAGCGTTGAAAAAAGTGAAGAACTCTTTTCAATTACACCGAGACGCTGCAATAACATCATTATGTGTTCATTGTTTCGAAAAAAACGAATCAATTTATAATTGCTAAAGCGTTTAGATCGAAGCAATTGTTTTCTCTAAGGTATAAGCACTATCGCGTATAAGATCAATCGACGAAAAAGGTCATCTCAGGCATGCAATAAAACAATCACGAACGATTTGTTTACGATGTTTTGCGAAGATAGATATTAGAGTGCGTCCAACGTCGGTGTTCGACAATCGATCAAAAATATAAGCAAAAAATCCAATCACTGAATCGCGGTTAGCTTTTAACGCCATCATCAATAACATGATTGTTTACTTGGTTTTTCACTTCCGATGCAGACACAACAACGATTCACCGAGATTTCGTCGCATCCATTTTAATGAACCTTTCATTAAATAATTATATTTTAAGGGGATAATAGAAAAATCAATTGATTGACCGATTGACATAATGACGTAACATAATGAACGCGAATATTTGTGTCATAAATAGATAATTTTTACGATTTGCTGTAATCATAACAAGTATGACTGCTGTAGAATCTGCAGAGCAACAGTGGTTATAAGGTTATGCCCAATTGTCAATGTTAAATAAAACTGACGTCGAGTCGCAGAGGTTTGAAAATCTCTTGCAACTTATTTAACTTTTATTAAAATTATTGCCTAATCCAGTATAGGCCTATTATGATATCATCAACAATATAATTGATCAGTTTCGCATAAAT
>JAQIXG010003687.1:0-14297 GCA_034700105.1 Oconnorella tubifera | reverse complement strand
TCATTATTATCATATTTACATCTAATTATTTATGATAAATATCAGTGATTAGATTATCAGGGACATCTCTATATGTTAGATGATAATCTAGTAATAGAAATGATATTATAACAATGCCAGATATAATAAATATAATAATTAATATTTTACACTACAAATTAAAGAACTCTAATAAGTTACTGTTCTGTAATGTCCAATAATCTTTAGCTTTTGTTTATAAGTAAAACAAATTTAAACATTTGTAGACTCTTGCATTAAGCCGTGTATTTCAGCTTAATAATTCTACAAACAAAAAACGTTATTTATTCTTTGTTATTGATTCTCTATTTGCTTATTATATATTCCCTTTTTTATGTATTATTTATTCAATCAGGATGTAAGGTTGTTTGTGATTGGCTACTTGCTAGAGGGCGTGACCTATAGCGTGAGGGTTCAGGCCTTGTCCAGGGTAGGCGCTGGTCGCTCCGCCTCCGTCCACTTCACCACGCCCCTTTTACAGATTTCACCGCTGGGTAGGCGTGGCTTATCTTTTGATTGACAGATTATAGTTTGATCGAATTGATTGCTTTATTGATTGAATATGAGTAATTGAATGGATTATAAGTTGGAGTATGATTAGTTGATTGATTGATTGGATTGATTCAATATTATAAATTGAATTGATTATAACTTGGCGTATTTTTTAGACGGTTTAATTCATTTGGTGAAAATTTGAGAAAGATATAAATATTAAATAAAACAATATAAAATCAAGTATCTTCTCTATTAGTAAACTTTGATTAACAATATAATCTAATTCAACATAATTAAAGCAATATAAAAGTAGTAATATTTATTTAAATACAGAAAGTGAATAGTTTGAGCCAGTATTGAAAATAAAATTCGGTTGACAAGTTACAAATTAAAATATTGGATTACAAAAATTATTTCAGACCCCCCCTATCAAGATTCCTACAAAACATCCCGTAAAGATAACGATGATTCTGATGATGATGACGATGATGATGACAATGATGATGACAATGATGATGAAAATGATGAGATTTATTATCAACCAAGCGTTCGCTATCCCCCCACACAGACTGACGTCATACAATACCATCAGGCCGCGGGCTTCAACCAATCAAACGCGAGCAGAACTAAACTTTTAAGCCAATCAGTGATCAGTTTACTAGTTGCTTTGCTATATTTAGGAACAAAACGAAATTAGTTAAAATATTCGTAGAATTTTACTGCGAATAAATTATGCTAATTTTCTTTGCAACATTTCTTTGCAAAAGTAATTTTTTTGTAAACAAATAAACAAAATAATTTTTGCAGCAATTTAAGTTCAAACTTCTAATGCGACGCCAAATGTTAAGATTTTATTTTGTTTTGTTGCAGTTTGATAAAATGTACTTGAATTTCTTTCGTAAAATTAATGAATTTTAATTTGCGAACAATTGTGTGATTTGAGAGTATAAAGAGGATCGTCAGATTTTAAATACAGCCATTACTGCATTTGTAGAGGGAGTGTGGGGTGGCTTAGTCCCACCCCCTTTCCAAACTCGATCTATTTTTGTAACGCCTAAAACGGCACATTTTTTAGGCATGGACTCGACAGTCAAAAGTTCTGTATTCGAATCTCAAAAGTTGTAATGTTTCGCTGACTTTCTGCAACCTTTAATTAACATGACAGAGTCATTTAGTTTAACGACGCTTAAAAACACAAAAAAGAGAATAAGCAGAAAACTGTTCGTTATACAACTGATGAGAATTTATGTAGAATTGCGTTAGAATTGATGCAGTTTTTATCCAAAGCAATAATTCATTATTCTATTCAGAAATTCTTAATTCTTAAAATAAGAAAAAGCATTAATTATATTTATCAGTATCGGATTTATCACTCGGGGGGTGTGAGGGTGAGAAATTCAGTTTCTCCTGAACAAATATGTCAAAATGTGATTTCATGTAACTAATACTGTACATAAAAATGTTCAAAGAAATTCTGGCCTAAAAAGGGGCATCAAATTTCGCTGACCCCTGGCTAAATCCACCACCGATAAGTCTTGCATATTGTATATCTATATGTATAATATACTGTACAACACTGCTGATATTTGTATATTTTATACTGTTAATACTATGTTTTATTGATATTATTATTGTATATACCAAGATTAATTCATGATATAGTAAATTTCACTAATATATCAATAAATCTTATATCTAGAATATTCGTGATAATATTAGTATCAGTTGATATGTGATACGGATTAATGATATTCTAAATTAAAATTATCATAAGATATCATATATGTATATAATTAGTAATTAGTCCTACTGTCAAATCTTTCACGCTTCCATTTGAATGAAATCAGAAATTAGCTTAATATTAAAATTTATTGAACGATTACAATGTCTAAATCGTTAATATTAAAAGTAAAGTAACAACTATTGTATTATTTAATATAATAATAATTAACGTAATAAATTAGAAAACTAATGACCCCCTCCCCCACCACAGAATATTTCTCAATCTCCGCCCCCTGATATTAAAAAATACGTCAGGTGATTACTGTTCAATTTGTGATGTTTATTGATTGCATTGAAACAATAACTTTACTTTGTAAATAAACGTTAAATTAATGTTAAAATCTACATGTGTAATACAATGAATTTAAAATGAATTGTATATCAGTTTATCCGAATAATAAAAATGATTTAGCCAACTGTGTCCTATTTATTCATCGGGGGGGGGGTGTCTAATTTAGATGTGTTGGGGATTTAGAGGCTGCAAATACTTGGCACACCAGTGTTATCGATAATTGGCAAGCTCCCCACCCTACAAAAGATATAAGTCTAGGTTTTATTTGTATTTATGAAATTTGTGACATATTGTATCGTAAAAACAACAAATAAATAATCTGTATATGCTTTTCCAACGAATCGTAATTTACGTATATTTATTTAACATTTTTGAAGAATGACAACTTTAGACACACACAAACAAATATGTTACGTTCTATAAATATATATTTAATATATATTTCACTATCTAGAAATAGATCGTGAAATATTCAGTTAGTAATATATTTGTATAGCCTACAAGTTTAATGACACACAATTCTTGTCGTGAACTTTAAATTTATTTATCTCTCGAAATCAACATTAATCGCGAAATTTTACAATAGTTATTAACCTCTAAAATAAGACATCAGGTCTATTTATTGACATTTGATATAACAATTCAATAGGAGAAAGAAACATTTGTCAATAGTTTCTATCAGTTGCAATACAATGCATTATTTCACTGACACATAAATCTACAATGCGTCCAATTAACTAACTGATTAATTAATTTAATTACAGAAATTAGATCAGTCAATTGTGTTTAGATAACCCTACCCTAAAACGTATCCAGTTTAAAGATAATAGGGATAATATTTTAACTAAATAAAAATTACGACCCCCCCCTGCCTTGTGAACTTGGAAGCCGCAATGACAAATGCTAAAAAATGCTGACAATCACAAAAAAATATCAAACAAACGCATGTTTAAATTTTACAAGTATATTTTTGTGTGGGGGGGACTGAATTTAAGCCCCTACGTCCCGCCGAGAGCGCATTATTTTGCATTTTTATGTATTATATAAAGCGTGCATACCCCTATAAATCCCTCTCTTTCCTCTTATATATACCAATCATACTCTAAAAATACTATTTTAACTTTAGGCATTCATTTTATTATAAAAGAACTAAAAACAAAAGCAACATGCCTCAAAAACAAAATGGACCCGAATATACATCAACCAGACAAAAGGGCTCCGTCAATTAATAACCTGACTAATTCTAAACTTACCTCTAACCCTACCACTAACCCTAACTTCAATCCTAATCCTAACCCGAATCTTAACCCTAACACTAGGATTTAATATTAGGGGGCGATTTGTCGGGGCCGTTTTGTCAGATCACGGAAATAAGCCAAGAATTCATAAATTCATTATTCTAAGTTTAGATTTATCACACCCTTTCTGAATTATTGCAGACCCCCCCCCCCCCCACCCCCTCTTATATCATCGTCTCACAAATAAACAACCCACAAATTACAGAAATTTAATGTGTTGACACGCAATCTAAATCAAATATTAATCACTCCAATCACAAGTATTGATTTGACAATTTTACCGACTGATAACCCTAACTAGTTACCCCCCCCCCACCCGACCACCCCCGTGTAGATACCTTTTTGATATTAGTATTGAGACATGGGTGGTCGTTAATCAAGTGGCTTGGATAAACTCGACGCTAGTTTTGTGGGGTCAATCTTGTCGGTCGTCGGAGGGGGGATCAAGCCCCCTTAGTTTTGAACCATCTGCCCCCACCTCTTTCTTACTAGACCTTAAAAGCTGCGCAATTAAAAATTAGGCCTATTATAGTTAGAGAAATTTTGTAGGGGGGGTGGGGGATGGTGGGTAAGGCTCCGCTAATGGTTACTGCGTGAATCTTTGCCATATGATAGTGGCTGATTTTGAAACTTATTAATGGGGGGGGGGACGAGGGGATTCATTTTTTATTTACTTACTTCGATTCATCATGATGTCACATTTATCAAGGTGTATGATTAAAACAAACTAAAAGTTAGCATAAGGACAGTTATATTATTTTTGCTAAATATTATTTTAAAAAGTTTATCAGATTTTACATGATAATGATAATGAGATAATAACGAAAATAAGTTATAAGACATAAGTTATGTTATTGGGGGGGGGGGCGGGGGCGAAAATTCCTCCCCTTTATTTCTGAAGCTCGCAAAAAAACTGAATAAAGTATAAAGTAGCAAGGGTCGCAGATAAAGATATCAGTATAGTTCATATTATAAGAGCTCGCTTGATAACATAAATAGATATATTGGTTGCTTAGAATTATTTAATTAGATTAAGTTATTGAATCAGTAATTAAAATACTAACAAAGTGTCGCTAAAGTGTCAATTTACAAAAAAACTATATTCATGTGAAAGTAGGTTTTAGGCCTATATTAAGTTTTCATGCTGCAAGATGGAAGTTTTGTTAGCCTAGTACAAGAAAGAATAAGTTCATAACAAGATAAATTAAGGCATAATCTGGAAAGAACACCTATATAATAAGCTAAAACAAAAACGATACAAACTGAATAATAAGATCCTGATAAAACTTTATAAAATGGAAGTAAGTCAAGTCCAAACCGATGGAGCGCTATCAACAGCAAACAACGATCAGACATTTCAGAAGCAGCTAAAGTTGAACAGCTTGGTTCGATCTAGGGACACCTATGAACAGATCGAGGCACAAATTGCTGAATTAAAACTCGAACTTTTAAATCGAGAACGAAAAAATTCGGACTCGGGGAATTTGTACAGAAAGACAAACAATTCATCAATCATCAACGAAAAGTTGACGGAAGAGAAAGAGAAAGATTTGATTCAGAATGAAGAAAAAGAAGACGAAGGAAGGTTTGTGTAGAATTTAATTTAGTCCTTGTAGCTTTTGTAATTAATTGGCTTTTTTGTTAAATTGAAATGTGATATTTTAAAGCTCTGAACCCTAGTTTATTTGTCTATGTAGCAATTTAAGACGCCTATATCTACTATAAAACTTAAAAAGGAATACACAGTACATTTATGAAAATAAATGAAAACATCACAATTTCTCAAGTGCTAGTTTTGCAAATTAAATTTTATCCAAAATCAGTATGCCTGGAAACTTTAACAAAAAACTTTTCAAAGCTGGGGAAGATTTGTACAATTTAACATAAACATTTAACATTTTAACACCGCAATTAACAATTAACTATGTACATTTATACATAAATTGCAGATTTGTAAAAATACTTCGTATTTAGCAGCTTATATATGTTATTTGTTTTAATTTTTCTGCATTAACTACAGGTCCAGACGTGCATCGAGCAGTGCGAGACCAGAGAGAAGCCCCAGCGCGAGGAGGATGGAGAGGTCCCTGACCGATACTAAGGCCTTGGCGGCCGAGAAGCTCGCCGACTGCTATCGGGGCCTGCTCGAGGGTATAGGGGAGGACGGCTCGAGGCAGGGCCTTAAGAAAACGCCCCAACGGGCCGCTGCTGCCCTGTTGTATTTCACCAAAGGATACGAAGAGAATTTGAATGGTTTGTAGATTACTTGTGCTAAAAATAAACTTTAGTTTATTTTTTAGAATTAAGCACTGTATTAAAGGGTATAAAAAGTTTATAAATACTGTGAGCATTAAAACTCGATCTTTTAATGCATTTTAGATAGTATAGATAGTGTTAGACATGTATCTTTAGTTAGATTTTTATATCAATTTATCATCACTATCCTATGTATCCTTTATCTCTTATCTATCTTTATCCTCATTGTGATATCTGGGCATATTCTATGGGCCTATTCTGATTATGAATATTTCAAAATACTCCCTAGCAACATAATTATTTTCTCTATTCTTTATGATATAATTTAGACTTGTTTTTGACTTCATGGGATAATAAATTTTTATTTCACACTTTGGGCGATTTTATGAAGCAATAAATTGGTTTAGTCCTTTATTTTCTCACCAAAAAACCTAAATTCATTCATTGCTTTTAGATACAAACAATTGAAGACATTAAAAATGCTGTAATTTTAAATTAAACAGATCATGTCTATTAAGTTAAAGACATTAAAAGTTAAAGACATTAAAAAGATATTAACAGACTTTCAGGACAAGGTTTACAAGTTAATTGAGACATTTAAAATGTATAAAAATGTTCAATTGTCCAGATCAGTCGTCTCAAAACTTTTTTTTCACTATTTAGTACATTTATTTTATTTTAAAAGTTTTAATGAATGCAATTTAATTGATTGAAAATTAGAGTATACAACAGTCATCGCAACCTAGCTAATTAAAATCGAGTTATGATTGCGTTAGGATTAGGGTTAGATTTCGAATTAAATCTACCATCTCTCGTACGGTATCTTTAACACACCAATAGACGTTATTAAATTTTTACTAATATTATGAAAATTATAACCATATGTGTAATTTTAAATCGATTTTCATCATTTCGCGTCGCCTTGCTAGTTGGACATAGAGAGAGATTTTTACTTTCAACCAGATCATAAGATCTTCTAGAAATATTAGAGTTTGACTTTGTAGCTAGATCATATGACCTTTTTGAAATACCAATCATGATACAGTCATCATCTGTTTGTTGCTGATTGTTCTGTAGATGTTTTGAATGGAGCAGTTTTCGACGAAGGCCACGATGAAATGGTCATTGTTAAGGATATAGAAATGTTTTCTATGTGCGAGCATCACATGGTTCCCTTTATTGGAAAAGTATGTTTGCTGATTTTCAGATGCATATTATATACTATTTATTTATTCATATATAGCATATAAAGAAAGCCGATTATAACTAACTTTGATAGGGATTTATTACTGTGGGGCATGCATTTGGTGGTAATTCTTTGCAATTTTTTTGTGGACAATATGATTAGGTATTACTAGGGAAATTGTTAATATAAAATGTTTCAAGTGTAATGAAAACTGAATTTTGTCCCCAAAGAATAAACAATTTGAGATTAAATGTACAGGAATCTTTCTCAATAAGCTTCTTTGACCTATTTCCAGTAATCCTATCAATTGACCTGTGAACTTGTTGTTGTTATCTTTGCATTCTCGCTAGTGCTGTTTATATTTACATTAACTGAATTCTAAAATACTTTAATCTTTGTATCAAAACTTAAACTTGAGCTAAATCTGGATCTGAGAGTCGCTTTATTAGGAAATTTGTTGGGAAATTATTTGAAATCTGACAAGTGCATCATATAATTTGAGGTCTACTTGACACTTCCTCATTTCTTAACATGCAATTGTCATTAAAGTCGAATTTTTGCACTTTAAATTCCTTAACTAATATCATTTAGGCCTACATGAAACTATTTATTAATATTTCATTTTAAATTCTACCGAATCATACATAAATACACAGTTATAAGTTAATGTAGTTGCACTATTCAGCAAATCATTTAAACATTTGCGAGGGTGGTTTTAGATATTTATGTGGTAAAGAGATTATTTATAGATTTTATTATTTTTCTTATTTATTTATTAAATCAATCATTCTTAATGATTTTTTTCCAAATGTATACTTTATTTGCTCTTTGATATTATTGTTTCACAGGTTTCTATTGGTTACCTTCCAGACAAAAAAATCATCGGTTTAAGCAAACTTGCTAGGTAGATATTATCTTTATCAAATCGATGATATTTATTTTATATGTCATAATTATTAATTAATATTTTCATTGTACTCTACTACGGTGTCATTATTAATTTTAATGTAATTAAATATTATTAATTAAATTAATTATATATTATTATTAATTTAATTAATGTGGCGCGCACGGGAATTGCTTTTGGGAGGGGGTAAAATAAATACAGCAACATTTGTAATTTGTAATTTTTTTAATGGTTAGGACTACCATTAATATCTAAAAATGTACATAATCATAAGATTTTTTCAAAACTCTTATTTTATTTTAAGATTCTTTTATTTTTTATTTTAAGATTCTTTTAGTGTAGGTACAACTTTAATGAATAGAATTTATCAACAGAAAATCTGAGGGAGGGAGAAGGGATTTGTCCCTCTGCTCCCCCCTGGGCGCGCTACTGAAAGAGTTAGACAGAACAAAATCAAGTAAATTGTGGCAGTTTTAACCTAAAGTTTTACTTTCTGTTTTTGTAGAATCGTTGAAGTCTTCTGCAGAAGATTGCAAGGTAATGCAACGTTCAATAATTTAACAGATAAATTGCAAATTCTCAACAATAATCCTTCAGTATTATAACACCATGTTTGTTGTTTTCGTAATGCAACACCAGCAGAAAAGTTACTAAATTTATATATTTTCATGATATTACAACTTTTTAATATTTCTAAATCTAATAAATTGTTTAATAAATTCAATTAATAATATTATAATATAACAATTGTTTCGTTATGCCACATCAGCAGAAAGATTACTTACTATATATTTTGTCCATTTTTTTGCCTTGTGGTAAGACAATGGGGTTTTTGCAACACGAATACTACTTAAAAATATTTATCTACAGTAATTCGCATGTTATGATAAAGCTATAATTCATTTTCTGATCTGTCATCATTACTACTATTACACAACATTATAGAGAATTGTATTATGTTTGTCACTGGTTTTATGATAGTCAACGCCTCTATATTAGCCTATATATGATTTGCTAGTTTAAGTAGTGTAAAATAAGAGATAAGAACATCTGATGAAGACTGCCTAATTATGTTAGTATTATAATTTAATTAATATTACGTAATTAGAAAGATACTAGATAATAAATAGCATTACGAAAACGTATCTTTTAAATTATATTAAATGTGAACACGGGCGCTCGCAGTTAGGGTGTGGGTAGTTTCCCCGTAATGACCCCCTTCTCCCTATCAATGTGAATTTTAAAAATTTATGCCCTTCATAGAATAAATGAGCAATATAAATATATAGGTAATATGAATTATATTTTGTTTGTAATATTTTATTTTATATCATTGTTTACAGTGCAAGAAAGATTGACAAAGCAAATAGCTATAGCCCTACTTGAGGCTATTCACCCAACAGGCGTGGGCGTGGTCATCGAAGCCACGTGAGTATAATAACAGTCTACATTTGCTACTGTGATAGAGGCATAATGTTAAATATAGTCGTTAGTATAACAGTTTACATTTGCTACTATGATAGAGGCATGAGAAAAATGTGCGAGATTTCAACTGAAAATAATTGCTAAATATTTAATTGTACATAGCCAGGTATCTTATACACTAAGCCACTGTGCTATGTTCATTATAATAATTAATAAAAGCATATTTCATTACAATTACGAAATAATCTCTAATCACTAATATTTTTTTACTTAAATCATTTTATTTACGAAATTATTGACTCTTTCAGACACATGTGTATGGTAATGCGTGGAGTGCAGAAAGTTCAAAGTAAAACCATCACGAGCACAATGCTAGGGGAATTTAGAGACAATCCGAAGACAAGAGAAGAATTTCTAACTTTAATTAAATCTTGAAAAACTGAAAAATAACTCAATTAAATCCAGAAAATGTATTTATCATAAAATTATAGTCATTAGATTGATATAAACGGAGTGAATGTTATTAATTGATTTTAGATTATCATGTAAGGACAATAAATAGAGCAATAAGTGTGATATTTGTAAACTTGTACAATAATTAATTAATGAACAAATTAAGTTGATTGCTTGAGCGATGGCATTTATTGTAATATAATAATATTATTAATTTACTGTACAGTCTATGAATCATAAATTATACAAGCATTTCATGTACTTTATAAAACATGTATTTGTTGAAATGAGAGAAAAATAGTGTTTTTAAAACTGGACATATAAGCCTAGTTGTTATGAGATAAAATGACAATTTTAACTATTTTCAAGCCTTGGAAAGTACCAACACAAAACATTTTTGACTGATATTATTTACAATATAAGTACATTATACGTATATATATAATTTACTTTTATATAGTATTTTAATAGACATAACATACAGGTTTTAGTAATTTGAAAGTTTTGTTAGTTTTATATATTATTGATGGTGTTCGATGGTTTCTTAATTACTGCTTATTTTTACTCTTTATTTTAGCAGAAATTAAGAGTATGGTTTGATATCGAACTTTAGCATTAGTAAATTACACGGCATGTATAATATTGTAAATCTGCCTGTTTGAATAAGTAATAAAATGTAATGACAAATCATTGTGTTGTTTATTACTAAAATTATTTTATTAAAACAAAAAGCTATACAGATGAAGGAGAAATGATACAACCTATTAAATAATGCGTGAATCTACACGGCGGTCTAATATGCAAACTCTTCCTAAAATAGTTGACTCCAATTTAGTAGACATAAAAACAAAGATTTTATCAATAAATAATAGAAGAATAAAATGATTGTGCAAACTAATGATTTTATTACAAAAGTATATAAATCTGGATTTAATTCAAATCCTGTATTTTCGGATAAAATAATAGAATCCATTCGCGAACAGTTTTAACAATGATGCCCTGATCAAATTTATCCCCCTCCAATAATTATGCTATTTTCTTTAAATTACTTATTTCATTTAATTTGAAGAAATTTGAAACGATTAATTTGTCAGCAAAAATGAACGCCTGGGTTTCTGCCGTGGGCTCCTAAGGAAAAAAAAGACAAAAAATTATTAGAACAAACTTCTAAATAAAAACATACAAATCAAATAAAAGCAAATACTGCAGGCCGTAATAAATGGAGTGAATTTTTTTGTGGGGGGGGGGTGTCCTTGAAGTTAGGGATATTGAAGGATTAGACTGAGGGTCATGATTCTAACCAATATCGTTTAGGGGGGGGGGTGCGATTTGTTAATGTTTCTTTAAAAAGTTTAAAAAGTTACATTAATTAAAATAACCTAAATATAAAACGTACTCAAAACACTACTAAATAAAGCCGATAGTGTGCTTGACCCCGTGACCTGACCCAGTTTAGCGGGGTTTCGCCTCTCAGTATGTACGTGAAAGGCGTGGCCTGTCACGGGATCGTTCTGCCCCCAGACGTCCACCTCTATCACGTGGTAATCAACCGAACTGCCGGAGAGAAAATGTATGAAATTCAATCATCAACTTTTTACATAAAGTAATTACTACATAAAATCTGTAGCTTGTAATTTCTGTAGCAACCTAATAATACAAGTATAAAATAAAAATTATCAGCCAGCACATTGCTAAAAATACATGATGAATACCGGCACTGGTTTTGAATCCGAGATCATGGAATTACAAAACCGACTAGATAATAATTTGCCAAAACTTCCACTACAAAACTACAACATCATTCAATTCTGAACATTCATTACAAATGGACTAACGAACTAAATTTTATTTATTCAACTTCACAAAATAATATCAATAAAATCTATTTAGGTATTAAAAAAATCATTTTAAAAAGAAATCGTAAGCACCCCGCGTCCCCCCTCTTACCTTGGGTCACTGATTAGGCACCCTTCAACCACATCCATACCCAGGTTATGGCCCACCAGAGAGGCTGCCGCCATGGTGTTTACATTATTTGGCGCGAGGGAGCATAAGGGTCGCACGGGGCCTGTATACAAAATGTAACGAAACAATCATTTGAATTTAATTTGAAAAATTTATGAAGATAATATTGAATTCTCATTATTTCTTTTAATATAATTCTGTTCGTTGCTAAACAATATTGTGTATAATTAAAAAAAAGTCATTGCAATTGTTTTTGTTCTTTCTTCTTCTTCTCCTTCTCCCTATCCCCCCTCCAATCCCTTCACCCCCATTCTATATCGTCCATTTTACAGAAAATTTGAATGTCTACAACTAGTATTATAATAGCTTTTAATTAAATTATTAAAAACCCACCATCATAGAGGACAGTCCTTTGTTTGACTTGACTGTTTAGTTCCTTCAAAGGACTTTCCAGTCGTAAACTATCAGGATGAAAAGTCATAGTGATCTTTAATCTCTGAAAAAATTAAAACCAATATTCATTAAATTTGAACCAAATTCTTCCTTATAAAGTTTAATACAAATTTTCAGATGATTATTATTAGTACTAATTACACTAAGGAAGTAATTAACAATGAAAAGATCAGATAAGTATAAATCGATATAATAACACAAATAACAAATACTATAACATTAAGATAACTAAATAAATATTATAATATAAGCTAATCCACTAAAGAGTAATAAACAATTCTAGTAGGCTTAAGATTTATCAATATAAACTCGAAATTAGCTGATTAACTGATTAATTAAAATATCAAAATAAATAGAAAATGGCAGACCGCGAGTGTTCCCATGTCGGCCATCTTGCCTATATCCTCTGCGCCCCATAGGGCCCCACTTGGTATATACAGACTGTGTCTCATTGTTGCGGCTCTCAGTCTGTGCTCCGTGGTAGCATTAGATAGGGCCGTGGGGGAACAGATCTGAGATTAAAAATTAAAGGTCACATTGTAATAGGACCTTATTAGAAATAATTTTAATTCGCCAATATTATACAAATCTAATTCTAATGCGCCCCCATAATTAAAGGTCTAAAGTTAAAAGGCAATTAGTACATATAATTTACTTCTAATTTTAATGCGCCCTTATTATAAGGTTTATGTTCAATCAAATGTATCTATGTGTATTTATTGCAATTCAAATTGATCTAAAACTTTTACTCTGTTGAATTTAACTGAACACTGAGATGTCATGACAACTTATTCAGGGGGGGAGAGCTATTTTTCCCTCAAAACCGATGATGCCCTTTATTCAATAAAGCGGGGGAGACAATTATACGCCATCCCTGCCCCCTCCCTAACTGATGTCCCTGCTCAGCTGTACATTAACACAATGAAGAGAGTTTCACACATTTCTCACTAACCATATAATCTGCTGACCGCAGAATTATTTCTGCGTAACTGTTTGTTATTTCTGGATGAGCTACCTCTATAACCAGATCAACTTCTCTATAATAGAAACAAAGTTTATAAAATATAACGTTTTTAGTAATTTTAATCAAAATTGGTACCCGGACAATTCGACTGTGAATACATTAAACGATGAATAGGCTGAAATACATACATTAAACGATGATAGAATGAAACCAACCTTAAATTTACTCCGAAATCTAATCCTTATAACTTGCATTTTAATCTTACCCTAAAAATAACACCAACTCTAACCCTGAGAACTAGCAGTCATTACCGATTTGTCAGGTAATCTTTCATTTAATATTCACTTTTAGTCTACGTTAAGTTAAAAACTTTTTTTCGAATGAATGCTCGTTAATTTATTCAATTTTCAAAAAGTACAAAATTTAAGATATATACAATAGTTCAACATAAAGAAGTGCATATACAATAATACATAGCAATATACAATAATACATAGCAATATACAATAATACATAGCGATATACAATAATACATAGCAATATACAATAATACATAGCAATATACAATAATAATAATTGTTATTTAACATAATAGCAAATAAAACGGTTGAGAAACGTTCAAACGTTTAAAAATCAGACAATTAAAAAGTGTCTTGGGAAACTGTCCAAAAAGTTCCCAGCACTGCCGCCGCATTCCCCCACTGCCCTGCCAAAACAAGTCGTTGCTTCAGGAAAGAGGTGGACCTTGGATCTCCTGAGACGATAGAGATCTGTCTGCCCAACTCATTCACAAAAGCAAGACC
>JAQIXG010003686.1:0-14298 GCA_034700105.1 Oconnorella tubifera | reverse complement strand
CACAATGATCACATTCATGTAGATTCACATTTCAATAATTATTCGATAAATTCAGTAGTTTAATAATTCAAGTATTAGTAAGTAATAGTCATGCCCCGAGGCCCTCTGCGTCCCTTCGGGACGCAGGTTAATAACGCGATCCTCTGATCTTACATTTTTCTATATTTTCTATCTACATTTTATTATTCAATGCAATAGATAAGTCTGATAGATAAAGTCGAATGCATATAATGATTTTATAAGTAATCTATAAGTTGCTTATAAATGCTAGCAGTTTGGACGTCCGCCCAGGGTCGGCATGGATAGAACGCGCCCCTTACTTTTAGTAACGCACTCTTACCTAATCGCTTTTTGTTGCTGGAGCGCACCCTTACTTATTTCAGCACCCTTACTCGTATAGCTGCCTTATACTTCGTGGCCGTGAAAGGTGATGCAAAAGTTGCTAGACTACAGCTAAATGATGCACGCTGATTTATAAATAATTCTTATGTAAGAAACTTTTAACAGCTAAATGATGCAGACTGATTTATAAGTAACTCTTACGTAAGCAATTTTCTTCATGTTTTATGAGAATTGGCGAACTTTATTGCAGAATTTTGAGGGATAATATTATATTGAGCAATCTCTAATATTCATTAAAGATTGTATCGCGATAGGCTTCTGGACTTTATTAACCGACTAATAAATTTGAAACTAATTGCTCACAAGATATTAACTACTTCAAATCAACCAGGTGAAGTATACTGCTCTAAGTTATATTATTATTGAAACCCAGATGGGGAGAGGGGGCGAAGAAGAGGGGCAGATGCACCTTATTATTCTGAGAGTGATGGACTCAATTGCGAACAAAAAGCAATGAGAGTTGTTTCAGCTTTCACCTATTTACTCTTTTGTGCCACAAATCAATTTTGTATGCGCTCCTCAGACTATGATTTACTTCCCCGTTCTCTCCCCTCCTCATTAAGTGAATAAAGCGTCAACTTTTTAACGCACTGTATATGCTTAGGCATATTTTATAGCGCACTGTGCAATCTTAGGCATGTTCTGATAAGATTACAGGTAAGTTAAGTCTATAATTATTATTTACTATGCGTAAGCCAAGAAATCTAAATTATTATTTTTTTATTAATGCATAATTAACTCAGTAAATATATTAATTAATGAATAATCTTTTAAATGCAAAGTCTTTTATTTTATGAAGTTATGAAGCTAGCTTCTGTAGAATAACAGAAAAAAATCAATCTATTATGACTTCATTTTATATGTTTCATTTTATACTACGTATAATTTTCTTTGTAAGAATATACATAAATCGGATATACTACTGCGTATTATCATCGAGAGCTCAATAATAATTGTTGTACATTTTTTAGTAAACATTCCTACTACTGTCACAAATACATGAAGATTCTGTTTACATGTTTGATGACAAATATACCAGATGAAATGTCCGAATATCAAAAAATATATCCGAATATCCGAGGACAAATCTATCAGATATTGCCAAAAATTCATTTGAATATCATTTTTCTCGTGAATCTAATATTAGGTAAAATGTTATAATTGAGCTATATTAATTCTAATAGATTTAAATCTTTCAATATGGCATTCATTCTAATAGATTGAAATAAGGCATAAATTCATTCGGGCGATATTTTATTAATTACTTTAAAATATTTTGTTTTTATATATTACTGTTTTGCTGCAGTTAATGCTCCAGTAATAATATAGTCGAACTGAAGATCCTAATTTTGTTTAGAAGATTCCTTGTAAACTTTTTCTCGATAAACTGATGATCGTCTTTCAAGCAACATATTTTTACTTTTGCTAATTCTAACGTTACAAGTGCATATTACAAACGAAAGCAAAAGTTTAAATTGGGCTACTTAATAAAGGTAGATTGTCAGGGACTACAAGCACTTAATTTTAATTGCTCTTTTGATAATTTAGTTTTACAATAATAATAACTGTAACGACTACCTATAGCTTGATAGTATATTAAGTAGACTTCGTTTCGTTATCAAGACTGCCCAAAATAATTAACTTAATACTTAACTATTGTGATGCATTCGCAATAATTAATTTGATTTTATTACGTAGGTATTCAATGCTCTTTGATAACAACTCCTGAATCTCAGACAGTTTTTGAGTCGCAAAATGTAACATTTTACTGTTCGACAGATCTACTGACTGACTCTATCCACTGGTTCTGGAGACCTCAGTATTCACTTGTTGATCACGATGTTTATTTTGGAGTAGAAAACATTAAACCTCGCGGATCAAGATTTGTTGTGATCCGACAATTGGACGAGTACAATCATGTTAAATATTTTAATTTGATGATTTTAAATGTTACACAGAATGATTCGGGAACAGTTACTTGTAGAGATAGCCAGGGACAAGGCGATTCATCAGAAGCGACCTTACATGTTATCAAAGGTAAAGTTTAGTATTTAGCTTTTTTTATTATTTTTTGAAAATATTATTTGAATGCAGGAGAATAACAAATAAATTTTAAAAAATGAATTCAAATTATTTCCTGCGGTATTTTATATTTAACTTTAAGTTTTATTATTTTCAGAGCATATGAATTGCAGAAAATATCAGCTATAAATTAATATTTAGTTACTATAGCTATTATATTTATTATCAGGGTCTTGCTTTCATGAATGAGTTGGGCAGACGGATCTCTATCGTTTCAGGAGATCCAAAGTCCACCTCTTTCCTAAAGCAACGCCTTGCTCTGGCTGTGCAGCGGGGAAATGCTGCAGCTGTGCTGGAAACTGTTGGGAAAGTTTCCCGAGACACTTTCAATTTTGTAGTTTTGAATGTTTTAACGTTTATCAACCGAATTCTTATTTGCAATACTTCTACTATTACGACAATACAAAACTATTAACTTTCTGTATTTTAACTTTATGTTGCTTTATTATGTCAAATTATAATGCTATATTTTGACAATAAAATCATTGGTAGATTTAAAAAAATATATTATTATTTATAGACTATCAAAAAGCTACAGCGAGTTGGATTTCTCTGCATTCATTAGACTTTGATGTCACTGATGATTATGAACGTGCTACAGAATCTGTATCTTATGATCTACCATATACTAGAAACAGTTCACAAAGACTTCTAATTATTATATATTTTATTTGTGCCATAATTTTCATTTTAATATTTGTTTGTTTCTATTGCCATATCAAGAAACGAAGGAAAATGCATTATACTTCTGACAGACAATACCTTAACAGGTGTTATTTGATTATGAATTCGCTACTTAAAATAAATTATTATTATTAATTATAACTTACATTTATTGCTAGGTATAATCAGGATCAATAATAAATTATCAATCTATTCATTATTCATACAAATTACGAAATTTTACAAATTAACTGATGAGATATTTTCATATCTACTGTCTATTTATATAATTAAATAAATGACATTTAGAAGGCAGCCTTTGCAGAATAATAAGTGAAGTTGAGGACACTGGAAACTCAGCAGTGATCATAGTATTACTATTAACACAAATAATTAAAAAATCTTTGAATGTCCGGCTGAATCCATGTAACTTATAAATATTTTTCTTGCTTCTACATATACAACAAAATTTAGCTTATATTGGTGTTTATATTTTTAGAAAGTCAACCGTTCCTGTGTTGCAAAACAGGCAGCATAATATTATGCTTGTCTAATCAAAATGTAATCAATGAGAGAGACATAAAAAAGGTAGATTCTATTTTATTGATTTAACAGATAAGTAGCTCCTGATTATTAAATTTAAATGTAGGCCTATTACTTTAAATCAATTTCAAAGTACTATTCTTATTCGACAATTTATTTTTATGGCAATATTGTATTCAGTGATTTATTAGTATAATATATTAGTAGGCTTATGTTTATAATGATTTTGTAGATACTGATATTATAAATCCTAATGCTACTCTAATCACTGTTCTTTTCGTTTAGTATATCTTGGCTAATTTGTCATGCAAACATTGCATTTATTTTGATTCGTTGTTATCTATAAATATAATCTAATATAATAATTGGTTAAGTTCTTCTGTCTGTCTGGAACTTCATATAATTAAGCTATTAAGATAGATCCAAGGGTTCTCAATGGTACCATTGAATCAAGGGTATACTCAAATTGGATGAAATATTAGTTTTGATGCTGTTTTTGCAAAAAATAGTTTACAAGGAGATATTTACTTTGTAGTTGATAGTTGATAATAAAATTATTTTTCAAATTTAAACATTTGTGATTTTTTGTTTTTTATGCCTGTCGTCTGACAGGCTTTGCTGCTAGTCTATAATAATTTAACTTTACTTCTGTGTAGTTGTCTATGCACGATAATGATATGGCTAAGTCAGAAATGATCGCTACTGAAGAAACATTAAATTTTCAAGATGTGTACTTATTAAGCGGAAGTAACGTTCAACTCCATTCTTCGATTAGGCCTTCTTCATTACCTATTATTAGGATGGCTTCATTATATAGTATTTCGTTAAGGCATGATTCATTATTAGAGATTTCTGACCAATTTAGTCAGTCTAAAGCTGCTTCGTCTTGTAAGAATTTGGATCAGATAAGTTCTTTAAAATTACAATTACATCACACGATTTCCTGCCCTGGAAAATTCTTTAATTCAACTTAATGAAAAATTAACATAGATTTCTAAGTGTCCAATTTGACTCAAAAAGAACATAAATATAAGATCTAGTTTTTGTTGACACTGGTTTGCTTTTGTTTCAGTTTTTTCCATTTTTACCATTATGATAAATTTTATGGAGATCTAAATAAGACAAAAATTAAAATTTTATTATTATTAAAAATACGACCTTTTATTTTATGAGTCGTTAAACAACTGATGCCTAGGTAGCACATAATTACTATAAGTATTTTTAGCATATATTCGATATTATGTTTGAAGCACACTTTGATATTATGTTTCAGATCACTTTGAAGTGTTACTGTCAGTTGTCTATAATAAAACTAAATTCGAGATCACAGCTTATATGTGGACTAGGACAAAATGTCAATGACAAAATGATACGAGAATAAAATGTCACTGGAAAAATGTTACGGACTAAATGTCATGGAAAAATGATAAGCCTTACATAAAAAATTGATGGAAAAAGCGATGAACCAAAAGTAATAAATTAATCATTCTTATACAAAGTTAACCCTAATTTTAACCTAACCCTAACCCCCTATCCCCCTAACCCTAACCCTAAGCCCTAACCCTGAAATATACCGCATCTAAATATTGTTTCACGGAGGCGAACATTTGAAAATACATTATAATTTCAAAGAAGAAATTAAGAAAACTAGTTTTTTATGTTTTTAGAAGAAAAGCAGGATGAAAGGATTAACTATAGTAAACATTTTTCATCATATTTTGTCCGTGACTCTATGATTTTGTCCTATAACATTTTATCCGGTCACCTTTATATGTATAATTTGATATATACGTATACTTCGCTCGAGTTGTTTTATAGCATATTCGTTATGGCAATCATATTAAAAGTGTACGATCTTTAAAAGTTAAGTTTTCAATTGATCATTGACTGTTGAATTTACGATATTCAACTGTCATAAGCACAGCTAATAACATACAGTAGTACAGGGATGTAATAAAGAAATAATTTTATTATAAACATCGAGTAATTTCTTTTAATTTTCAATTCTTCTAATTTCATTCATTCAAATAATGACTGACGTTCAATATCTAAATCTGTGACACCGTCAATCTGCAATGTAAAACTCAAAACCTATCAAACCGACTCTATCCCAGGCCACTCTAGAGTCTTCCGACTCATTTCCTACCAGACATATCTTGGGTTGTCACATCACTGTCTCTGGAATAGCGGACATCATTCTAGACAGTAGCGTAGACAAATATTGACTAAGGAGGTTTTTTCCACCAAAAATGTTTTGGTGCAAATTTTTTTTGGTGACCTTTTTTAAGATAAGATATTATATTTATACTCTTATGTTTATTTGCTCTTCACGTAAGAATATTAATTAAAACGAAAGTAATTTAGTATCAACGATAATTAATTTGAAATCTTATTAATTAGTTTGTAGACGAAATAATTAGGAATGTATGCTAAAATCAGCTACATAGTAAAATAAATCAATTTTTTTACTTTGCATACATATATCCAGCAGAAAACTGTTCATCTAGTGGTCACAAGAGCAGGGGGGAGAGGGGAGAGGGAGGTAGGTTACTGCTTAACTCTCATCTTTAACATTACCAAACAAATTTACTTCCAATGAAAATGCCAGACATATGCATACCCGATATTTGTTAGAATTTTTGGAACTAATAGTTCTGTGTATGATCCTAAAATATGCTTGAAAACAGTTAATACTATATTATCTGCAATAATTCTTGTTATTTTTCTATCAATAAGCTTATTACTTTAATATCTCTTCATGAAATTCTAAATCACATTTCTTTTAACTTATTGCTTAATCAATCACAAATCACAATTAATCACAAATTAAATTCAAGATTATTATTCTGTTACTAAAAATAACAATGATAGAGTTCTACAAAAAATGATCGTTTTCTGTGAAATTATAATGTTCAGTTCGCTGTCTTGAGATATTATAATACTGATGAAATCATTTTTGTACGATTTATTTTCTTTCTTGTATCATGACTTCTGCAACCTATTCGTGGTTCATCTGATTAATTTCAGCATAGGCGTTTATGTCCATATCTGCATTAGAGTACATTCCCGTGTGATTGGGAACTGCATTGATGTAGGATCGATCATTTATTGAACTGATAATATTCAATTCAGCGTAGGCAGATTCTATTACATTTTTTAATATTTCAAAAATAACAAGTATCATTAAAAAAATACAGTCAAAAATCGTGACCCGTCAGAACGGCCCCGACAATGGGCCTTATTATTTCTTAGGGTTAGGGTTGGAGTTAGGATTCTGATTAAGGTTAGGTTTGAAGGTAGAATTACTGTTAGGGTTAGGGTTAAGTTTAGAGTTAGTTAGGCTTGGGGTTATTAAATTAATTTACTGGCCGTTTTGTCGGGTTCAACTATTCGGGGCCGTTTTGTCGGTGTACCGGCAAAAATACTTAATATTAAATAAATATAAAAAATACTAAATAATAAATAAATGGTTGAGGATTACAGTCTCAGATGTTGCAGTAATTCAGTAACTCACTAAACCCTTTATTCAAGTAATTGATGGCTATGTTATTGATGCTTGTGCATTAATATTAAACAGGTGAAATAAATATAAGCAATATTCAAATGATGTTCACAAAACAATCTTGTGAATTTTTAATGACCTTCTTCCTTTTCTAGCCCCATCCAGCTCGTCATGAAAAATATATAAATCTTTGTCAGTAGCATAAAAATACACATGTTACCTAGTAATAAATAGGACTAGTTATACAAAATCATGATTGTTGAGATGTAGATATACTTAATTAATGATACGTGTTTTTGAATACTTACGATCAGAGTTTTGATGATTATTGCGTGGATTCAGTTCAACATAGGCTCTAGTTTGCAGCTTTTTATCTGCAAATATATAGTATTAGTATATCGTATATTAGTAAATCATGTTATTATAACTGTATGAGTAAAGAGTCATTATAGCATGAATCATGTTATTGATACATAAATAGACTCATATTTTAAACTTATAATACTTTAAAATAGATTTACTATCATGTAGATATAATAAATAATAAAGTTTCACACACATTAAATCGGTATAGAATAATATTTACACTTATAAAGGCAATTGATTAATATGTGTTACGCACATAATGCTACTTTAATAACGATAAGTGTTAACATTACGTATTTTCAAATCGTAATCATTAACCGGATAAAATCCGGAATCGTAACCGGATAAAATCATTCAAATGCTGTTATTATAATCATTACATTAGTGTAATATACTCCCTTTCTCATGCATAATTACAATCAAATTTGAGAGATAATTAGTAGGTTCCTGGTGGTACAGTTCCGCGATATTATGAAACTAAACCATCATTCATAGATAGTCTTATATGCCAATTGTTTCAAATATCAGAGCTAATTTAAGTCATTAATTTAATTACATTATAGCTTGGAATAACTATGAGTTTATTTAAATTATTATTTTTAGAAGAAAAAACATTCGGTTATGCGTTCAATTGTATATTAAATCTTCGCAAAGTGCACAATATATTAAATACTGTAACTATAACGATCCTTTAATACTTTTCTATATTGCTATATTTTATTGTTCTACTTTTGTATATTGCTATATTTTATTGATACAATATAATATAGTAAAATGTTGTTCTAATAGAAACATTCAATAAAAAATAACTTACTGATACTTCGTTTTCGTGCCTTGCTGAGAAAAGTAGACAGTACAATAATGACTACAATTAAAATCACAAGAACAAGAGCAAGAACTAGGATCCAAATATAAAGTATCTCTGTATACAATAAGGATCGACTTGATGGTATGCTATTATCATAAACTATAATATAAAAAAATAATAATATTTATGAATATGTAATAATATGTTGTTATTTCTGAATACTAGATGCAAAAGTTCAAGTTTTATTGCGTTATGTTTAATGTTCAAAAACAGTAGAGTTAACAATATTAGTGATATATTAACCTTGTAAAACTATACAGAAATGATAAAATATCCTGATTTTAATTATTTATTTATTTTCAAACAATGACCAAGATTCTCAAATATGCTGTTAATAAGACTTATTTATCACAGTAAAATATTTTCTTCAGAGTTTTAATTTTAAATAAATAAATCGTAATATTAAATTGTATAATAGTGTTTCTATAATTATAACTATCATTTCGTCAACTGAACAGCTTAACTCATAATTACAACTATAAAGTAGTATTAATCAAATGATGTATACTGGTAATTTACAAGTTTTATAAGTTAATAAATTTTACAAGTAATAAAAGGAAAAAATACTATGTACCATAGATGATATAATTATAGATTTCACTGCCTGTACCAACACTATTGATCGCTTCACATTTAAAGAGATATTCTCCTACACTTGTTATATCCTGTAAATCTAATTCAGTTTTATCTGATAGTGTAGAGCCATCAGTAACATTGAACCATCTCAAGGATGTTTGTGGATTTGCGTCTACAGAACAAATGAGTTTCTTCTCGGCGCTTTTATGCTCAATTGAAACCTTTGGTTTATCTAAAATGAATATACAATTAATTACAATTTATGAATGATGAAGAGTTCATATCGCCTAATGCAATAAATATCAATAAGAAAGAAAGAAAGTTTAGCCACACCAAATTTAGAGCAAAAACAACTAATTTTAATTTGAAAATCGATCTTGCAGTACGCTTTCGCTCTTGTGGATAATATTTAAATTTTTAAATTATAATACATCAAATATTATTGAACAATTAAATTAATTTGAAATTATGCAAAAATCTCAAAAGCAAAAAAAAAAGGTGTAACTGTCAATTTTGATAAAGTGCAAACTTAGTTAAAGCCTAGGGCTATTATATTCCGAATTCAATAAAATAATATTATATTTACTAAAATAAATAAAATAATCTTTATAGGCATTTTTCTTAAAAAATATAAATGACTATGTTTAAACACAAATGCTACTTTTTGTGCCTGCAGAAACAAAACTATTCATCTATATAAGTTCTGGCATAAGATATTACTTACACAAAACTTTTAATGTAGGAATGTGACAAGTATGCCGATAGTTAAGTACATTTTGAACTGCACTTGTTTTCATGGTCGCATTCTTTCGAAAGCTCGTAACACAACTGTAGTGTCGACCATGATCAGTACTGCTAACATTAAGGGTAAATATGTAGGTGACAGACTGATTTGTTGTTAAATAATTTACTCTGTTATCAGTGATAGGAACTCCACTTGGAGTCCACCACTGCATGACGGGAGACCAGTTGCCACGATAGTTTACTTCACAAGTCATTTTGATGATACTAAACTCAGTGATTGTGTCGTTCAATAAAGAGTCTCTGGCACATTTGGGATCAGATTCTGAAAACAGTAACAACTATAAAGAATTATTTCAAATTTCTCTAACTGAAACTGATACTTTATATATGAAAGTGAAGACTTTTTATTAATATTAACTTTTCTACATTATTTTATCTTAAAATAACAAAGGCGAACTTATATAACTTGAAGCTTATATTACTATTGCTTTACATGTAAACCATTAGTAATTTAGTAATTTCATTACTTTAGTAAGACATCTGTTAATTATCATTATTATTCATATTAATGAGATAATACACTATCAGAGCACTATACCTAAAATGATGACCTCTGAGCTAATGTCAGAAATGAAGGGATTCTCTTCATCCCGACATGTATAGGTTCCAGCATCGTTTAGTATCACAGAGCTGATATTAACACCAATAGCGTTACTTGTATTAATCAAACGAAATCTAGAATTATCTGATAGACGATTTGATAATAAAAACTCATCAACCAGTACAAAGTATCGCCTTCGTTCAGCTTGTCGTGTAAAAAACAGAGTAATTATTGGTGTGGTTGATTGAGAAGAATCCTGTGTCCAAGAACATTTAATCAGATGATTAGATCCATTGATCAATGCAATGTTGTCAGAAATAGTGAGATCTTGCAGACGTGCTTCAGCTAAATTATAAAGGGCCCAATATAAATCAAATCTTTTTTAATGTAATAAGAACATAGAAGACACAAAATATACAATTGTATCTAAACAGGCTTAAACTAGTTTATTTAAACTAGTGACAATTAGATTAGTTATTAGCTATCAAATGTTACTTCAAGACTTTGGTGTAAATTGCACAGTTTCAAAAATTGATTCAAACACAGGAATCACTCAATAGAATGTATCGTTTCAAACTCTAACTTAAGAGTATACGTATCAAAATAGAGTTAAGTCCTATTTAAGAAATAAGCCTACGTAAATCTAATAAAAATTAAATTGAAGCAAATCTATATCAAATATACTGTATATACTTTTTTAACACTGACATTAAATTTAATAAAAAAAAGCATTTTTCAGAGATAAACTCACATGCAACGAGAAATAGTTTGCAGTGTTGGCTCATACCAAGAATTAATAACACGGTATGCAGCAATCTTAAGTAATAGCGATTAATATTTGAAAACTTCATTTTTTTAAATCAAACTTGGTTTAAAATATCTATGCTGAAAATGAATATAGTAAACATAATATAGAATAAATATAGTAATTAACATAAAATTTAATCCTGAATGCTGTGTTACTCATTCTCCAGTCGTACAACTTATGTTAATTGTTTTTATTAGATTGGCAAAAAGTGAAAGCGGGCATATATAGATTTAACTCTAATTGGCCTATTGGTTGCTGTGACTTCGTAATATTATGACTTTTTAATAAATATTTATTAAGCTATTATAGCATACAAAATGAGCACAAAATAATTGAAACTATAGTGCACGTTTATAAATAATTTACATCCTGATCCTACAACAAATTAACTAATTACTATGTTGTAATATTAGTCTCGAGATAATTATTACACAATATATATATATATATATTAATTACTACGCATAATTTGTCAACTATTGTGAATCATATTGAAATAATTGTTCTTTTTAAATTAATTTTTTAATTGGATTTTTGTAACTAGGTTTACCAATAAAATAATTTCGTTTACATCATCACATTTTTAATCCCTTCCTAAAATATTTCTAGACCTCCCCTCTCCACCCCCCTCTACACTCAAGAATATGTTACGTGTCGTTGTCAAGGCAACGACGGGGGATTATCAATGCCGGGCATTAAGGCACGCTCTAGGGCACATTGAACGACGGGGCACAATGGATTCTAACGAAAATCTTTTCGACCGACTAGCGATCGATATTGTAATTAAATGCGATCATTGTGAATAAGCGAGGCCGTCAGTTACCGGCACTTGAGGGATGGATTCAGGGATGTGACGGGGGAGCTCCAGGGATTTTACTGGGGGAGGTAGGAGCACGCCTACGATGAAAAAGGAGTATAAGATGGAGATGCTTGAAGTCACAGCGAGATTATAAGATGATAGCACTAGTTGATTGTCAAGTATTTCAGATGGCGTAATTGGATTAAGAGTGTAATTAAAACCGTTTTGTTTTACACAAGGATTTTGTAAAGTATTATTACGTTTTCACGAAGAAGTTTTTTCTGTCACCTGTAATTTTGAAGTTAAAGCGAAGTTATTATTTTTATAAAATCATGTACATTAGATCGGTATTGTAATATTTGTGATGCATGATATTTACAGGATAAAAAAAGGGTAGTATGAACAACACCGTTAATCTGTTTAAGAAATGAATTTGATTATGCATTGTTTGATCTTTAAATTTATCATAAGAAAGAACAACTGTCTTAAATGAAAATGTGCTTAAAAGCTTATATAAAAGTATAAAAAGTCGCAATCGTCTCTATGAAAAAGTCACGGTATACTATTCAATAAAACTTCTGTCCCCTCCCCCCCCTCCAGACGACCGAATAGGCACAATTGTTACAACTCTAAGAATCGCAACTCTAAGAACGGCGGCTCGCGAGTCGTGATGTCGTTCCGTCCACGGCCGAATGTGGACAACAACACAGGGTTTTTGCCCCGCCGCTTCGGGGATGAACTACTATTCGACATGACTTTAGTATCAATAAGCCTGAATACAAAGTATTAGGATCCGCAACTCGCGTATATTAAAATTAAACAATGAAATAATTAAGTTAAATTAAATTAAAGTCTTTAATTATGATAATGTCGTGTAACTACAACGATTTAAAGTTCACTTAGATCCAAATTAAAGTTTCTAATTATAAAATCAATAAAGTTCGACGATGAGAACGTTCGTTGAACGAGTTATTAAGCCCGGTGCCTCGATGCAGCTGAAGAAAGTCTAAGCCCTACTGCCGAGTCGAGTAAGGAAGGTCCCAGCGCGTCGTCGGAAGGCGTACAGCGACTCCCCTGCTACGCCAATCGAACACTGCTATCCACCGCCGAAGCCTCTAGGCGCGTCGATGGGAGGCGTATAGCGACTCCCCTGCTGCGCCGATCGAACACTGCTATCCGCCGCCGAAACCTCTAGGCACGTCGATGGGAGGGCTTACAGCGACTCCCCTGGTACGCCTAGTCGATCACTGCTTCCCGGTGCCTCGATGAAGCCGAAGAAAGTCTAACTCCTACTCCCAGTCGAGTAGGGATGGTCTCGGCGCGTCGTCGGGAGGCGTACAGCGACTCCCCTGCTGCGCCGATCGACGTCGATCTTCTCTCCTGCTCTGCCGAGTCGTCCACTGACCAGCCGCGTGTCGTCGGGCGCGTACAGCGATTCCCCTGAGTACGCCGGTCGTCGTCGATCTCACCGTCACACTGCTCTGCACGTCGTCGGGAGGCGTTCAGCGACTCCCTGCTACGCCCGTCGATCTCACCGTCACCTGCTGCGCGTCGTCGGGAGGCGTTCAGCGGCTCCCTGCTACGCCCGTCGATCTCCACACCAACACCTACAAACGCTTTACAATGCTAACCTCGAAAGGTTGGCTTGTAAAACCGTGCAATGAAGGTACTTTGCCCTTCCGGCCGATGCTTTATTAGAGTGCCTCCCGAAGGTGACTAACCTCTTCACAAAGTCAGCCTCGAATGTATCTTGTATGGTTCCCACTCTACTATGAGGAAGTAGAGCGGATGGGCAAGTTTCTGAAGCCGTGATGACTTCACTTCAAGCCCCCAAATTTTAGTAGAATTGCTACGCGGGTGCAGTAGCAATTACTAACTTCAAGATTTAGCTGTAGCCATAGCTATTTGCTTTTCTGTTTCACTTTCTTTAAAAGAAGTGATTGAATTTGCAAGCTTTGGATCAAGTGACTTTGATCAAATCTTGCTACCGCAGTCGATTGGAGGGTTCGCAATCGCTTTGGTATTGGATCGATTCGGGCTAGCTTGTGTAAGCTTTTGACCTTGGTGCGGTACGGTTTATGTAGAGCTATACGTAGCGCAGAATTCTGTACTCTCTGCAAGCGATTCAGATGAGTTTTTGCTGCCTCCGCCGTACACACACTTCCAGTCTCCAACACAGGCCGGACGTACTGCTTATAGAGGCCGAGCAGTGTCCGGCTGCTGGCGCCCCAGGAAACCCCTCTCAGCCGTCTGAGAAGATTGACTCTTTGCGTGGCTTTCTTTGCTTTATCAAGGCAGTGTGCCCCCATACTGTATTTCTGATCGAATTTCACCCCGAGCATTG
>JAQIXG010003685.1:0-14299 GCA_034700105.1 Oconnorella tubifera | reverse complement strand
TAATTAGTACTCTAACCCTAACCCTTATTAGTATTATTAAGATTTTTTATTATCATGATCATCAATTTTAATATAATCTAACCAACTATCAAAATTGACAAAAACTATTTTAAATCACAAACGAAACTCAATACTTAAAGCAGCAATATAAAAATAATAGAATCAATTTGGCAGCAGATTGTAACCTAGTAATTCAAACTTTATACAGGAGCTAATATGATACGACAGAATGACTTTTAAAATAAAGTCGACGGCTAAAAAAAGGTGTTGAAATTTAATAAATTAACTTAGCGCACTAAGTGATGAAGAGATCACTTCTCAATGAAGTGATGAGTGAAAGTTTCTTTATTTTAAATTAAACTGAAATATTTAAGATCAGGGGTGGGAGCACACACCATGACTTATAAGACTAATTTTTGAGAGGTATTAATAGAAATGTTAATAACTCGAATTACTACAAATATTTTTTATTGGAGGGAGGGTGGGGGGGGGTAGGGTCAGTCAGTGTCAAATCTCGAAAATAATTTCTGGGGGGGTCTATAATTATTTAAATATTTATTTTAACATTTTTTAACCTTAAAGATATCTGATATTTTTTCGCCTATTGGTATTATTTCACGACGGAGAAATTTGCCCCCTCCCCCTCACTCAAGGAATTTGCTTATGTGAAGGCTTACTAAAATATTTCGCAAAATCTCAGATAAAACTAGATTAAAACTGAGATGAAACTAGATTTATGTTAAATATAGGAATTTAATCATTAAAAGCGATGCAAGGTACTAGTTGATTACAGTATTTCATTGAAAATTAAAATATAATTTAGCAATAAATTTTAACATTATTTTAATATTCAATTAATAATATAATAATGTTAAATTTTACTTCCCAAAGATTTCAGCAAAGCGGTTAAAGTCTAGCGCTTGAAATCAACATGTTTTAGATTCAAAACCATGTAAATTTATTATTGTAAAATACAATGATTTAATCAAATAAATTGACAAAATAAATTAAAAATTATTTTAAATATATTCTAAATGTCTTTTCCATTAGAGCTTTCTTTAAACAAAATCCAGAAATTCTCAGCCCAGCTAAATATTGAAAAAAAAATCATTTAAATATATCGATTAATTCTCCCCTTTATAATTATCCCCCCTAATGCTCATCATCATCTTCATCATCATAATCATTCTCATCATAATCATCATTATAATCATCATGATTATTATTTCCAGCAGCTAATCCAACAGGTATTCTGTTCAACATGGCTCTCATGGCTGCCATCAGTGCATTTATAGACTGCCTTTGATCTGTCCCCTCCCTCAGTACACCCCCTACCGCCCCGCCCTCCTCTCCCCTTCCACCATCCTCCCCACCCTCCCCTCCTGCCGGTACAAGCTCCTAAAAATTACAGAAAAAAACTTAATTTTTGATATTACTGTGAAGTTTTGTCTAGAACAATGCTGGATTTTTTTGCAAACTTGCTGCATCCTTTAATCATTTTAATTTAACGGTTAAGGTTTAAAGCTCCTTGGTAAAGCAGGTAGTAAATTGGAATCAGAACCAAAAAGTTGTAGATTCGAGTCACAACTTGCTGCACACTTAGTAAAAGATTCTTTATGCGTTAAATTCATGAAATAAATCAGTTTTATAAAACATTGCAAATAAAATGAGGGATAAATTGTTCCTTATTCTTTATAAAAGAAGGAATAAATTGTTCCTTATTCTTTATAAAACAAGGAATAAATTGTTCCTTATTCTTTATAAAACAAGGGATAAATTGTTCCTTATTCTTCATAAAACAAGGGATTCATTGTTACTTATTCCTTATAAAAGAAGGGATAAATTGTTACTTATTCTTTAAAGTGAATCACTCACGTTAGGATTAAATGAAGGGATGAGTGATTGAAAGAAAGTTGAAAGAAAGTTTCCTGATTCTTGAACACGTCTGGGTCTGCATTAACAAAGAAAACAAAATACATAAAAATACCGTTTAATATAAATAATATAATACAAGTGTATGTATTATACTTAAAAACAGTATAATTGGCATATACATGTATGTATTATACACATATACAAGACACATATACACATATAACTGCACGATAGATATACTAAATCATACACATTTTAACTATATAAATAAATAAATATTACACTTACAAATTATAAATTTAAATAAATGTTAGAGATAGATAAGACACCACCTTGCTGGTCTTTCATAACTAATGATGCTGTTATCAGGGGGCAGTGGATCATAACTTAGTACAGGGCTACGAGATATTTCCTAACAAATATCAACGTCTCATCAGCACTAATGTGTACATTTAGAGCAGACAGTTATAAAATAATTAACGTCACATCAACGCAAAACCGAGTGATGAGTGAACTCTTGGTTATTAATGCGTCTAGTTTGACTTATAATTGTCAAGTTGTTAGGATATAAAACAAAATTAATTATAAAATTAATTATTATAAACAACAATTAGCAAAATAAATATATAAAGAACAATTATTTGATAAAATAAAAGTGTAGCGTACGTAGGGGAGACTTGTTACTGCTTCTTTGATGTCAGACAAAACAATGTGACGATAGATATTACGCGGCATACCTATGTATCTAGTAGACCTTCTAGTAGGACAAACACATAGACATAAATACAAGCGCACACACAAACATATATAAAAATACACAAACAAGCGCATACACAAAGACGCATAGAAACACACCTACAGACAAATACATACAAACACACATATAAACATATATTTATTAACATAAAGATATATATAAACGGACATACAAACATACATATAAACGTACATATAAATATACATAAACACACATACAAACATACGGTAAATATATATATAAACCATATATACCGTATGTTTGACAAGTTTTAATCATTTCTTAAAAATTTAACTTTTAAATCTTTTATTCCGTCAGTTAATTTTTGTATTAACTATATAACATCACCAATTAAACATTTAACATTTTAACAACTTTAACAATAAAATATCGTCAAATTTAATCCATAAATAACGCAAATTAAATAAAAGCACCAACTTTTCTGTATATTCTACAACAAGGGGATCGCTAGACTCAACCCTCTGTAGAGCTGTGTGTACGTTAAGTTCCAGCCAGGCTAGGACACCCGGCTCCTTCCAACAATAAAAACATCTGCCTACATACAGGTGGATCAGTCTGGAGAGACCTTCTGGATCACTGGAAAAAAATATAACTTTTTGTAAAATATAACTTTTCTTTTAAAGAATAAAAACCTTAGAGTCTAAATTTTTAGGTTCAAAGATTTCAGTTTAATGTCTTGAGTTTAGATTCAATATCTAAATTTAAATTTATTGATTTTAAGTTAAATGTCTACATTAAGTTTAAACTCTAGTTTTTAGTCAAATTTAAAGTCAAGTTTTAATTTAGTTTATTCGGTGCCAAGACAAAAAGGCCCAGAAAGTATTAACCCATCAATGCATTTAGCAACTATAACTTACACCAACCCATAACTTAACCCTAAATCTCATCCTAACCCTAACTTCAACCCTAAATCTAACCCTAACACCAACCCTAACCCTAAGAACCCTAGCCCTAAGAAATTCAGGGCCATTTTTGTCAGGGCCATTTTGACAGTCACAATTAAAATTACATTATAAAATTTTATCTAAATTTATTTGGCTATATAAAAATATGGCTTACTTCTTCTGGCTTGTTGAGCCAAAAAACTGGCTCTTAGCCACATCAGGGTCTGGTGCCACACCACACTTATCAAGAAGTGGAAACAATGCACTGGGGAACATTAGTAAAGCTTTCTGAAGCTGCAAAATATACAAGCTAAATATTTAATACATAAAAATATAATATCAACATATAAAAATAAATATATAAAAATATTAATTGCATTTAAGATCTAATTTGATATATGTGCTCTCATATTAGGATTGGGGTTATGATTCGGGTTAATGTTATAATTAAAGTTAGGGTTACAATTAAAGTTACGTTGATTAGGGTTAGGGTTATTAAATAAATAAATGAAGCCAATTTGTTAGGTTAGTGTATTCGGGGTCATTTTGTCAGCGCACCAGATAAATAATATTATTATGTTAATAATTAAACATCATCATCATAATCATCATCATCATCATCATCATAGTCACTTAATATTATCATAAATACCAAACATATATACCTGTAAATCAGCGTCCGACATTCCTGTACCCTGCGACTGAGCCTGATGATAGAGAGAGAGAGACAAAGAGAAGGCAAAGTTAGGTAAGAGAGACAAAGCCCTTTGTTCCTCCCACTCATTACAAAGTCTAGTGAGGAAAGTGTATTGTTGACTGCGTAGTGCATAGAAGTCAATCAGTAACAGAATACATAGGGGGTCATTGTCCGGGTCTAGACTGTAATATAAGACAATCTTATATATGGGGGCATTGTCTTTGTCTAGACTGTAATATAAAACAATCTTACATAAGGGGGCATTGTCCGGGTCTAAACTGTAATATAAGACAATCTTATATAAGGGAGCATTGTCCGTGTCTAGACTGTAATATAAGACAATCTTACATAGGGGAGCATTGTCCGTGTCTAGACTGTAAAATAAGACAATCTTATATAGGGGGGCATTGTCTTTGTCTAGACTGTAATGTAAGACAATCATATAGGGGGGCATTGTCTTTGTCTAGACTGTAATATAAGACAATCTTACATAGGGGGCATTGTCTTTGTCTAGACTGTAATATAAGACAATTTTACATAGGGGGCATTGTCTTTGTCTAGACTGTAATATAAGACAATCTTACATAGGGGTCATTAATATGTATAATATTTATTTAATTCATAAATAAACAAATAAATAAAATAAATAACTAACGTTAGAATAAGTTTACAGAATTCTAGCGCTGTTCTATAACAACCCCTGCGTCCAATGAAGACTAAATGATGGAACAAAGCCAAATAGAACGATCTAGAACATAGAATAAATAGAACAATTTAGAACATAGAACAAGTTTGTAATATAATCTGTACGTTTCATGTGACTTTAAAACGCTTAAAGTCACATCAGCCCAAAATTCATAATACATGTTAAATTGCAATAAATTCTATTTAATATAAAATATCCTTATCATAAATATATTTATCATATATTAATTATATATAGAATCTGTGTTATATATAAAAGTTGCGACCTGTTTTCTGGGTGTCTATAATCCAGTCTACAAGTCCCTTGCGTTAGACTAAAAGACGGATGAAAACTGGACTCAAATACATGCAACGCTCTCTCTAATCACAAAATTATTAAATTATTTATTAATAATTAAATACATTACATTCGCAAATTAATTAATTATTTATAAAAATTATCAAAATAACAATTATTACAATACAGTATACTTTCATTTAATGTCTAATTATTTAAAAAACCCAAAAAACTATCGTATAGATGCTGTAGTTTACACGTAATTTAGCAGCATAGTAAAATTAGAGTTAAGGTTTATGTAAATTAGTATATTTAAATGCAATAAATTAATAACTTATAAATAATAATTATTATTATTATTAAAATAATAATAATAATAATAATTAATAACTTTGGGACAGTTTCCCAAGACACTTTTTAACTTTTCAATGTGTAAATGCTTGAATGTGCTTGTGCAAACTATTAACTTTCTGTGTACCGTAAATTAATAGTAGATACTGCCTTTTTTTTTATTTCTTCTACTATGTATTTTTTGTATATTTATTTTATTAGAAATTGTCTTATGAAATAACTTATATAAAATTGGACATAGTTAAATCTTAGAACAAAGCATGCTCAATTAAATCTACTCAATAATGTACTAAATAATTAAAAGATTAATCAATTAAGCATTTTGATTTGTTAAAGGTGCAGCAAGATAAGAATAAATATAGACGTTAGATGTTATACAATTAATCACACACCGTACGGCACAGTATATAACAAAGAAAATCAGATTTTAAATATATACCGCTACTGCATAGTAAAAAAAAGGTGTCTAAAATTTTCATTAAATAACACTTAATTGAGGTTAAGAAAAGGGATGTCAGATTATCTAGGATTAGTGAGAGGGATATGCGTAATAAACCTTCATACGATGATTCTAATTGGCTGCTAAATGTTTAAATAATGCTAGGACGCGTTTGATTGGCTGCTATAAATACTGACCAATCATCTGAGAGGCAGTCTGCCAGTCTTCATTAATCTTAAATACTTCACTGACTTGCAGTAAAGTGTCTATATGGAATGGATGATGATGTAATAGATCCTGTAGACATACAGAGACAGAGACACATGGTATATATATAGTTACTCTATATGCTGTATATAGAGACATGTATACGGTTTGTATATATATGCTGTATACTGTATATATACTGTAGGTATATGTATACGCTTGTATATATACACCTACTTTATATACTATATATATATGATAAAAGTCAGTATATAGACATACGCTTTATATGTATATATATATATTATATAAACTGTATATATATACACACCTATATATACTGTATATACATGGTTTAACTATATATAAACAAGTAGATATAAACCTAGACTTTATGTCTACACTTACTGCGTATACATGATATAATTCAATATATATATATAGACACAGACATATATGCACCAATATATACTGTATATATACACCAATATACACTGTATATATACACCAATATATACTGTATATATACACCAATACATACATATATAACTGGTATAGTTCAGCCCATATGGTGTAAACTTAACAATTGTTATACAATTACATATATTAAATCAAATAAGTCAACAATTTCGCTTAATTTTTTTATAAAGTGAATTATTACATTAAAACTTGATAAATGATGATAATAAAGATGATGTACAAAATAATGATGATGACTGACGACTAAGTTTTGTGGATGTAGTGATTCTACTGCGTCTAGAAATAAGAACTGTATTTGTTGATAAGACTTGCTGTGTACAAAAGTAAAGTACTGAAGACCATTTCTAGTCTCTAGTAGATGCATGGATAAACCTATAAGACAGTGATCTATAAGTATTGGCTTGTTTATGCATTCAGTCATTCATTTATTCATTCATCCCTGCAGTCATCAATCCATTCAGTTATTCATCTATTCATCCATTTGTTCATTCATCTGTCCATCCATTCATCTGTCCATTCATTCATCTATCCATCCATGCAGTTATCCATTCATCCAACTATTCAGTCATCTACTAATTCATTTATTCATCCATTAATTCATCCATCCATTCATTCATCTACAAATTCATTCATCCATCCATTCAATCATAAACTAAAACCTATCTATCCATATAGACACTTATATGTTATTTTATTGACAGTTTAGATCCTAATATACCTGTTTTTTTCTCCTGGGGCCAAGTGTCCCTCCCCCTGACAAGCCAAGTTGTCCTGTGATGCCTCCTTGTCGGATTTCTTTTACTGATTAAAAAATAAAATAATAAAAAATTAATTCCTTCATTTTGATTTCAAATATATTAAAGTAGCAGAAACCAATGAAAAATGATTAAAATTCATAATCTAGCACTAATTCTAACCCTAATCTAAACATATTTTAACAATGACCTTAACCCTACCCCTAATCATACAAAAGGAAAAAGAAGATTGTTCACTATTATCAGAAATCAAACCCGCAACCTTTGGTTGCACAGCCCAGAGCGTTAACCACTAGACCAAACGCCCTTCTATTCTAGTTGATGTAAAAGTTTGTTTAGAATAAAAATTAGTTTTCAGTCAATTTTCTTTTCGGGTCAGACTGACCCATAAATACACTGACCCTTGTTCTCTCTGTACGGCCTTTGAACCAAATATTCGTCTCACCTCATTGTCTGCGTCTAAACATCTACAATATCAGAAAAGACATTTATTTATTTACTTTTAGCTGTATTTATTTTATAAACTTATTCAAATGTACAAAGACACATATATCTAATGATACAAAGACACATATGTCAAATGATACAAAGAGACATATGTCAAATGATACAAAGAGACATATATCAAATGATACAAAGACACATATGTTAAATGATACAAAGAGACATATATAAAATGATACAAAGACACATACATCTAATGATACAGAGACACATCCACACAGACATATACCTATGTTCCACAGTCAGTATAGGTCTAGTTGTATCACTACTAGTGTTACTAGCTCTTGTATATACACTAGGTTGCTGTGAAGCTGAATCAGTTCCTGAGATAGAATGATGATCCAATATAGAATCAATCAAAACATCGTCTGTCTATATGATATATAGAAACATTTAGAAATGCTTTATACATAATTCTAAATCTATCAGTCTAATATAGAAATATTGAAAAAAGTTATCATATTTCTATTAAAATATTGTGCATTATTGAAACTTGTCTGTCTGTCTGTCAGTCTGTCTGTTTCAGTCAGTCAGTGTGTCAGCTTGCCTGTTCATCTGTCTGTCCGTTCATCTATCTGTTTGTCTGGTCTGGCAGTCTGTCTGTTTGTCTGTCCATCACCTGGTATCCTGTTATTGGTATAAATTTACTTCAACAATACAATGATAAAAGAGTATTTAAATAAAAGAACACAACTTGTTGTAGTATGCGATCACTTATAATACAATAACAATACAATATATACAATACAATAGCACAATTACTTTTATTTTCTTCAATTAATTAATTAAATATTCCCATTTTGGTTTTTACTTATAAAATCTAAAAAAATTAAAAGTATAAAATTACCGAATTATTATCCAAAGATTTCTTTATTTTATTATTTTTCTTTTTTATTTTATTCAACTTTTTCATTTTTCTAATTCCTGCACTAGCGACATTTTCGTTTTCTCTTTCTTTCAATTCATCATCATCATCATCACCATCTTTATCATCATCTTTACCATCATTATCATCATCTTCATTGAGCTACATAAGTAACGAATGAAAGAAATGATATAATGACTAATCGTTGAAGCTTCTTGCTTGTTAAGTAACGTCACATCAGCATAAAAAGACTCTGACACTGTTTTGAACTAGTTTAAACTAGTCTAAATTCAATAAAGCACTAAAACTAGTTTACAAGTTCAATAAAACTGGTTTTAAACAAGTTTAAAACTAGTTTAAATTCCATAAAAACTAGTTTACAACTAGTTTAAAGTAGTTTAAGTTCAATAGAACTAGTTTTAAACCAGTTTAAAACTAGTTTAAGTTCAATAAAACTGGTTTTAAACTAGTTTTAAACTAGTTTAAGTTCAATTAAACTAGTTTTAAACTAGTTTACTTGAACTATGATTTAGCGGCATTTGACTGGATACTAAATAAGAAGAAAACAAATATGTACATTATTATCAAACAACAACTAACATTTAATAAAGCAAAATAAAAATAAAAATTATGACAATGCACCAAAACAAATGGATTCTCAATCACTGCCATTTTGTTTTTATTCTTTTTCTTCTTCTTGTTCTGCGATGACGCCATTGGCTGGGGAATATTTTCAACGTTATCATCATCGCTTTCATTATCACTCGCTAGTTTAACATTAGGGTTAGGATCTGAAGCTGTCTTGGATCCCTGAGTAAGAGCTGGATTTAGATGGGGGAAAGATTGCAGTTCTGTTTCTAAATCTTGTTTCTGTAGTTTTCTTAGAGCTCGGGAAGACATTATGTGTTTCTGTTTCGTTGTTTCTTTGTTTCTACTTTTAGTTGTAAAATGTTTTAATTCAAATAAATAATGTTATTAAAATCTTGCAGCTAATTATTAATATTTATGATCTGAAATAATATTATTAACAATATATTATTACAGAAAACACTAATCACTATCATTAATCAGTAGAATTATAAAACTGGGATCTATATAGAAATATTCTCATCTGGCTTCAACTTATCGTCTTATTTATATCTTTGCAGATAATATCCGATAAATTAACTAACTATAACCTAATTGCAGTATTGTAAATCCACAAGGTATCAAATCGAAAAACATCCTTTTCTCAATTTCTTTAACAAATCACGTGTTCATTTATAATTACTATATTTAGAAACTAATTACAAGAAGTGATCAGAAAGCTTCTACTTGAAATTAGTTAAAAAATTAAAACCTAACATTTAAATTATTATTATCAAGTAGAAATTATATTATTTACTATTTGTTTATTTATTTATTTATTTGCAATAAAATTTCACAATCACAATTTGCTCTTAGATAATTTTAACATCTACCCCTTATCAAATTTTTTTTACAATTTTAGACTAATTTTTTCAAATATACTTTCATTTTTATTTTTTGCATACTTTATATGATATATTAATAGAATAGATATCTGTACCAAGAGAAGGGAACGCATCACTCCGGTACTGAGAGATCTGCACTGGCTTCCAGTAGAGCAGCGCACTGACTACAAAGTCGCGCTGATAACGCGCAAAGTCCTACAGCAGCAACAACCACAGTACCTCGTTGAACTGGCTAGAACGTATCAAACCACGCGACACCTCCGTTCATCGGGTCAGCATCGCCTCACCAAGCGTCGGAAATAAAACGAAACTCGGGCAGCAATCATTCACCCGCGCAGCGGAGAAGATCTGGAATGGTCCGCCCGAGTGTCTCAAAATCATCCGAGAAACTCGTCACTTTAAATATAAGTTAAAAACTCATTTTTTTGCCTTATCTTTAAAGTGTCCGTCGTAGACTGTACTCATACCGCACCTCGGAATTGTTAGTACGATACGATACGAATAGGCCTACTATAGGCTACAAGCTCTGTGCGATGATTTTATTTTGCATATTTTTAAAACTAATTATACATATTAATGATATTATAGATAGTAGTTACTTGATAAAAGAAGAGTACTTTTAAAGTAATGCTAGTTGTAAGTTAAAATCATTTTTACATATTTCGGTTTTCATATAATAATTTTAGGCCCAATTTAATCGTATTGAAATGAATTAATTGTAAAAATAATGTGTTCTTATAAATTTCAGTCTGTTCAAATATTATGTGAGCAGACTCAAATAATATTTGTTCTCTCGCTTGCTCCGTTTTTTTTTTATCTCGAAGCATTCAGTCAGCAAGTTATAAGATCTACACATCTGGATTACATAATAGCGAGATTATAGTAGGCCTAAATCATTCAATGCAATCAGAACTGTACGTTCTCAATCTTTTAATGCGAGATAGATGCCCGCTAATAATATAGCAACCAATGTAAACCAAGCGTTAATAACTCGTGAGTTCAAATATTTTGTAGATTATAAGTTACGTTTAATTTAACAACTTTGTAAATTAGAACAGTCTTTCAGGAATCAAGACGTTAAATATTATATCGTAATGTTAAAACTTAAATTAACATTGCTAAAAAATTAGTAAACAATACCGTACAGCAACTGTACTCTAAAAGTTTGAGTACGCCACTATTGTTATAGTAAAAACACTGGCAGACTGCAGCAGAAAAAATACACTATTGGCAGTCTACACGGAAGCTTTTTATTCTATTTAACTCTATTCTATTTTATCCTCTTCTATAATTCTATTCTAATCGTTCTACTACAGACAGCGTGGGGGTTGATTCCCGGAGTGAAAGCGAATATGATAAATAGACTTAAAAATACATAATAGTATAGAAGCATGCGTAACATTTAGTAATATAATCTGCTACTATAATAACATTTTGTCTGATACTGATAGATTAATGCCTTAAATATGATTTAGGTTCCCTATAGGGCATTGCCCTCTCCCTCTTTCCCTCTCTCACTTACTTTGCATCTCTTTCTCTCATTCCCTCCTCCTATGTGTCTCTCTCCCTTAGTCTCTACCACTCTCCCTCCCTCTCCCCCTCTTAATGCAGTTATAATGACTCTAAAGGTCTTACACAAATATACAAGTTTTCCAGGTTTTAATTCATTATAGTAATCCAGATTTAAAAACGTCATTTTGATTTTGTATATAAAGATACTAACTGGAGTCGTATCAAAGTTTACACACTGTAAAATAATGTTGTGACTGACTGGAATAAAATAAAATATAATTATTATTTCTCAAAGACACAAAATGAAAACGAACCGCTTTTTGCTGTTGTTTCTATTTATTGGTAAGTGAGTATTTTTATTTACTCTTCCTCTACACATTAGGGCGAGAATAATATAAAGGAGAGATAATAAAATCAGGGGGAGGTGGTAGGGGTTAGGAATAGTATAATAGAGGGGTTGAAAAGGGGGGTGGGGTCAAATACCTAAATAATAAGTAAATTATTGTTGAATATTTTGTATAGCGTTTCTATTTAAGTTTTTATAAGTTTTTATTTTAGAGCTGTTCGCTGTCAAAATTTTGCAGTCGGCTCACGATGTAAAATTAGATTTGGCGGCAGATTCGCATCCCAGCCTTTGTAAGTGAATATTGTATTTTAAAATAATTTGAGAAAAAGGGGGGGGGGGCAGAAATAAAAAAGATTATAATAGGCCTAGTACTTATAGGTACTTAGAGACTTAATTTTGAAATTCTTGTAAAAATGAGAGAGAGAGAGAGAGACAGACAGACAGACAGAGAGAGACAGAGAGAGACAGAGAAAGAGATAGGCAGAGATGATTAATTACTTGACTACAGTTGAAGCTGTAAACATAAAGAGATAAAATCAGTAAATCGCTCAATTTAGCTGTCAACAAGTTTCCTTGTAAATAAATAGACAACAATTGTTTTCTATCTGTTTATAGGTTCTAGAGAGCGCAGTAATTCAGTAAGCTATTCATTATTCTCTCTAATATTAAGTCTATTTTCTTCTAGATCATTCTATCAAAGATTAATGTTGTGTTTTAAGGGCTGGGGGGGGGCAAGGATACCCCCTATTGCTTCCTCTGGCTAAAAAACAAAATAAATAACAATAATAATAAATTAATAAATCGATTAATCAGTTAATTAATATAAATTAAGTTTTTCGATGTATAAAGATAATTTAAAAGATTTGCTAAATAATTGCATCATATATTTGATAGGGATCTCATTTGTAAACGAATCTAGCGATTTTTTGTTATTACTTAAAAACTCAAAATTATCATTGATATGAATACCGGTAATTTGTTTGTAATATTCATTCGAAAGATGTCAGCAGAAACTATATAAATTTTATATCGCTAATTGGGGGGGGGGGGGGCAATACGATTATATGAACCCACCCCCTAAATTCTCTCCCACCCCCCTCTCCAGTCCTATATAAAACAGAATTCCTGCACTAGTCCTAAATGTAGGACTACATCTGTTGGGCGGGACGTTTTGTTTGCGGTTAGAAATCGCAACGAATTAGTTTCCGAACAATTTAGCCGTCTGCTCAAATCTAAACAATCCACAAATTATCCTAATTGATTTGATTTTAATAAAAAATAGATTTATTATAAATATTGCAAATGATGAAAGGAACTGATTTCATCAATTATTCAGATTTATAAAATATTTGAACACTGTCAAAATACTTTTTAAGCTTTTAGGTATTAAGCCTAATAAGCCTTTAAAAGCCTAATGTGTTAGGCCTATAGTTTGCAGCCGAGTGTTTCATTTTGCGCCGGAGACTTTATCTGATTTTACCTGATAATTAGTAATTTTACCCGGTAAACAAGGCCTATTAAATGGAAGGCCTGTTAATGCTGTTAAACTGTTAATGCTGGTTTAACTGTTACTGGATTACGGCTGCCTTTTTAAAGCATTTTCTTTTATTATAAATGATTTGAACTAAATTGTTTGCATTATTTTTAACATAGGACTAACTCAACAAATTGTCTCATCAATCCACTTATTAAATCTAACCAATCTAGAACGTAACCATAATACTTATAAACGTAAACCTAACTCCTAACCATAACCCCAACCCTAAAGTTAAGAATGAGTAAATGATGCTACGTATTTTTGGGGGGTTTTCAGCTGACTTCTAGAGTAGGCCTAAATAAATGTTGGGGGGTTATAAGTTATCACCCCCCATTGGAGGAGGTGTAAAAATATGACATAATTTTTAGGATAACCCCCCCCCTCCCATCTTGTAAAATCCAGGCTACCCCACAGGAGAAGAAAAACAAGAGTGAAAATAAAATCAGGGCGTTTTATAATAAATTGTGCATCAATTTATATCTCTGGTCTGATAGATCAGTGAAAACAAACAATTGAATAATGCTGCAAGCAAATACAGGATGGGAACTTTTAATGGAAAAATTAGAAAAATAGACAATAGTACTCTATTATTGTGCAGTGGCAAGGGGGGGGGTG
>JAQIXG010003684.1:0-14300 GCA_034700105.1 Oconnorella tubifera | reverse complement strand
TATTCGTCTGTGTGTCTGTCTACCTGTCACATTGTTTATTGTGAACTATATTACTATTTCTCTTCTTTCCTGTCATTTTCTCTACTTTATCTTATCTATCTTTTCCTACCTATCCTATCATATCTGTCTTATCTTATCCTATCTCTTATTCTGATCTCTTTCTCTATCTGTCTAACTTTCAGCCAATGACAAGATGTCTCTCATCGCCAATACAAATGTCTTCTACATTGGCATTGGCTGCGCGTGTGTTACAGTCTTTCTCATTGGTCTGACTCTCTTCATTTGCTTTATCCGTTCTAAAAAGAAACCCGGTAGAGACCATGTTGGGTAGGACCATAAACATTCTTTGGATAAAATGCAATAAAAGAAATTGTCAATTAAGTCAAATTGATCAAAAACGTCATGGATGACTGTATTATACAGATAATATTTTAAATATTTAGCTATATTAATGAAATTTATTAATGTTAAATATTTAAGACACATTCATTATATTTAAATTAATTTATAATAGTGTTTAAAGTTTCTTAATTGATAAAAGTATAATTATTTGTTGTGATGTTTGTGTTTGAGTGACATTAGTATGGTTCGACCTCTGACTCAAGAAAAGTTGACTAAAAGTGACTCACTCAATGCAAAGAAGTTTCTCAATGGCAAGTCATCATCATCATCTTCTTTATCTAATTCTTGGTAATGCGAATTCATGCGAATTTATTTGAAGCCAGTGTGTGTTAACATTTCAAAGAGGCTTTGGATGTGTCTTTAGATCCTGTCTGGGTCATTATCATCATCATTTTTGACGATTATTTGTTGCAATTCTGAGAAACTCTTGATCACTGTGATGTATAGTGGAGAACTTCATCATTCGTTTTATTAGCTGCGAATGATGTTGTTATTTGATTATATATATGTCAACATCGTCATTCTTTTTGTAAACCAATAATGATGTTGTTCTGTTACATTTTAATACTAGTGGTTGCATTTTAGCTCTTACTGTTCATATCAAATGTATTTCTTGTTTCCTATTGGCAGAAACGTCTAGCCTCTATCAGAGGATTGGTTCATGTCACATGACTAATGTGATGACAGAGCTGAGTATGAGTGAAGTACAGAGTGTCATTGATAATATGAGAGTTGATAGAAATCTTATTGAAGTACATTCTACAATCATAGAAGGTGAGACTCTCAATAAACTGTTAACTTTTATTTCATTCACATTGATGCAGAATGTATTGCTCTTAATTATCCAAGCCTCTAGTTGTCTACAACTAACTGAATATTCTTTAATCCATTGTTTCTTTTATGTTTACACTAGTTATCTTGCTGTACTGTTAGGTCAGTAGGCTAGTAAATTCTATCTAACCAATATAATGCGACCTGCTAGACGAGTTCATTTATCAATTCTTATTCACTGTTGATTTTAATCTAATTTGCTTCGGATTCATTGACAGGAACATTCGGACGTGTATATAGAGGGTCTCTTTCTGTTTCCTGTGGGGGAGGGGTTCAGAGAAGACGTCCAGTTTTTATGAAAACTGTTTCCGGTTAGTAGTTAGAGTTTGTTATTTAGTTTCAATAATGAAAATAATCTATATAAATTTTATATAGTTAATATATAAAATGTATGTAGGTTAATTCACAGAGTGCACAAAATATTTATTAATTTACTACTTAATACATATCGTTACCTATATATATTATACAGAATAATATACAATATACAATATACAGAAAGTTAAAAGTTTGAACATGCATGGCAAATAAAAATGTTGACAAACGCTCAAACATTAAAATACCAATAAGTTAAAAAGTGTCTTGGGGAATTGTCCCAAAAGTTCCCAGCACTGCAGAGAACAATTCCACCGCTGCACCGCCAACGCGAGGCATTGCTTCAGGAAAGAGGTGGTCCTTGGATCTGCTAAGAGAATAGAGTCTGCCCAACTCATTCACAAAAGCAAGACCCAACGTGCCCCATGAACCAATGTCTCAATCGCTATGGGGACGAACTCGTAAGAGGTAGTAAAAGCGGTGTACTTGGACAGCTTTTTCGATTTTGCTAAAGCTGCCGCTGCGCCCGACTCTTCTGACGATCTCTTCACGTATGGAGGCGCTAATGTGTCTGGGCATGTGGCATCCCAAAGAAGGCATCTGCCCTTTGATCATAGTATAAGAGTGGCACCATCTGGCCGCTTAGAATCTGAGCGCATCAGACCCGGTGGCTCTTGTAGTGCCGCTACATTGGCGCTTTGAAGTGCAAGCAGTATGACATCGTTGAGCAGATTGTGACACAGGTGACGACCGGCACTGTGTTTACCGGTCAAACCATGGTGACCCAACTTGTCAACTGATGCACCACAACTGCACTTATGATGCAACATCAATGGAGCCCCGAGTCGAAGGCCCACAGCAACTCTTAATGGACTATCATCCATATTTAGGCTGAGTGATGCAGAGGGCAGTGCACTGATCCAGACACCAGAGCTAGGGGCACGAGATGCCAACAGAGTGAGCTGGTAGTGAGGTTAGATGGCTCATCATGACAGTCAAATCCTCCCTCTTACCCGCTGGTGCTCTGTCCACACCTGTTCCAGACTGAATTGGCGTACCGAGCAAGCATACCTCACTGAGTGGACACTCAATGAAACTGAGGCCCAATGCAATCCTGTCCTGCCGATTTGAGGGAGTGACTGAGTGAGTCTAGTGACCTCACACTTAGAGTAGTTGATAATATAACTAAAGAATAAATAATAATAATAATTACTAGTAAACATAAAAATAAATACTGGAAATAAAGATAAATTATTAATCAATTCTGTATATATTAAATAATGAAGTAAATTCAATAATTAAAACAGAAGAAGCCAGAAAGGACCACGTGGAGTCTTTACTCAAACAGGCCTGTCAGCTGAACGGGCTAGGTTACCATGACAACGTAGCGTGTGTCACGTGCGTTTGTTTACAGTCTGGTCACCCGCCCCTCGTTGTGTACAATGACTGTAGCGAGGGAAATCTTAAACACTTTCTGCAAAGATGCAGTCTAGCCAAGGTTAGAAGAGTTTTACCTTTTTTATGCAAAATTTTAATTGTTCAATTTTCAAAAGAGTAACTTAATACGTCAATTAGGTAGATGTAAATTTCAAATGCAATTAAAATTAAAAGTTGAGCAAATTAAAACAATGAATGGACACACACAAGTACGAATATTATTTGAACTAAGCTCAAAATTGTATCATTTTTTAATTTTTTAAAATCTTTTCTTTGTTTGTAAGAACAATTTAGAAATGAATATGAAGTCTTGAGATATCAATCAGATATTTTCTGTTTCTGTCAATGCAGCCTCTTTCTCTACAACAACTAATCTTCATGTGTCTAGAGCTGTCACGTGGTCTACAACATCTACACAGACGAGGCATTCTACACACAGACATAGCTGCAAGGAACTGTGTGTAAGTATTCATATAAATACTAGCACCTAATACACCCAATTCTGTTTTTACACTGTCTTTTTTTACACGGTTTTGATTTAACGCGGCCTAGAAAAAAAAAATTGATTCCGTTTTTACACGATTTCATTCGATTTAGCGCGATTAAAAAAAGCTATTTGATTGAAATTTTAAAGAAAAATTTTTTTATTAACCGTAATCTTTTAGAATTTTTTTTTCTATCCGTTATTTATAAAATAGTTAGGGAATTTCCCTTTCTAATTTATTTTCATAGCGGCATAAGTATATATTTTAGTCTTTTGTTTAGTTTCAATAAAATTGGACGCGTTCTTATATAAGCCGTTGACTAAATAACGTAAAAAAATGAATTTTTGATGATTTTTAATTTGTTTTAATTTACTTTAAGAATTTGATTATGTACCTTTTGTTTATTAATTTATATCATTTTCTTGTACGAGTTTTCAGTTCCTGAACTGCGATAATTTTATATTTATGTTACTTTTACTTTAAGATTTGAATTGCCTTTTGTTTTTATGAAATAAACTGTGCATTAATGCGCATAAAAATTTAATTTGGCTTTTATAAAGACTCTCATAATAGTTTTTTTTGTATGAATCATTTTATTTTAACTATTTTTTACAGGGTTGAAGGATATGGAACTAATCCCCTTTTTTTCTATGTACTTCATGTCTTTTTTTTTACACGGTTTTGTCTGGAACGTATCTACCGTGTAAAAACAGAATTAGGTGTATTAGGAAATATGACCCTATCAAAAATTCAGTTAAAACAACAAGACACTCTCTTACCCTCTGGTAAAAGTCTTGCCTAGCCGTTAACCCATCAAGAATGATGGAGAGAAAATTACTGAACACCCCACTGGGTTTTTCCGACTGTTGTAAAATAACCAGTGTTTTTAGTATATGTCAGAAATCTTGCAATTAAATCGCGTATGATGTGTTCATGCAGTAGCCGATCAGAGTGTCTAAGTATTTATGCAGTAGCCAATCACAGCGTTAGATATATAGTTATGCAGTTGGTCGAATTAGTCTTCTGAATATTAATGTAAGTTTGAAATAAGAAGTTTTGTTATTTTATTTTAAGTTATAATAAATTACATTAACAATTGCCCAAGAGTTTACAAACTAAAAGCCACTGTACAATCACTGCACTGCATTGTCAGGATGACTAGAATGCCTGATCAACACTACAGCTTTTTTGTCAGCTTGTTCAGTTAAGAAGTACATAGCACAATGCAGCTATCACAGAACACACCTGGCTTAAACAGCGTAATGCAATCTATTTGAATTATTTTCCGTATTTGTTTCCAAAATTTTAAATTTCTAATCTCTGATTGCGTGCCTTGTTTCAGGGTAGACAGCCGATTGGTTGTTCGTATCTGCGACAACGCGCTTTCGCGCGATCTATTCCCTGATGATTACTGTTGCCTTGGTGATAGAGAATCTCGTCCAATCAAATGGCTCGCTTTAGAATCTATCGTTGAACGAAAATTTTCCATAGCGAGTGATATTGTGAGTTTTTATTTAAATTTGCAATGGCATAGACTTTGAAAGTTACTTACAATTGTCTGCAGTCATATAAAATTGGTATCCCGACATATCGACCCCAAATATATTAACCCAACAAATTAGCCCCAGCAAATCATTTAGCAACCATTACTTAATCCAACCTCTAAAACTTTAACTGAAATCAAATGCTAAACCTTACTTCATTCCTAAACCTAAACCTAACCCTAAGAATTATCAGTTGAGACTGATTTGTCCGGGCCGATTTGACAATTCATGTTTAAGTTTACTCTCGTAGGTATGATTCTATAAAATCTCTTCTCACACAATGAATTAAAAAGCCATGCTAAAATTAAAACAGATAGGATATAAATTATCTTGTAATTTTTTTCAAGGTTGTGCAAATTATTTTCGTCTTTAGTTTTTATGCTTATTAAACTTTTTATATTTGACATTTTGTTATTCTTATAAGATAAACATTAATTAAAATGAAACTCTGCATGTCCTATCTTGTCCAATGTAGTGGTCGTATGGGGTGACCATGTGGGAGCTGTTGACCCACGCTCAGCAGCAGCCCTATAGTGACATTGACCCGTATGAGATGTGTACATATCTACTGGAGGGATACAGAGCGATTCAACCTCATAACTGTCCTCTACAACTGTAAGTTCAAACACATCCTTGTTGTTGTGCCATGAGTCTGAGGTCCTTAGCGGTAGAGCACTGGACTCAGTCTGGGTTTGATGCCTGTCAATGTTAACTGTTGAGTTAACTCGCTGCATCCTTTAGATGTTTAAATTGTCACCAATTTTATATAGAATGGTAGTCCAGACGTAATATTTTATTTACTATTAGTAACACTAGTGCTACTAATAATAAATATGGTGATATAGTATGTTATGTTTCTAGATTCTCAGTGTTAGCAAGTTGCTGGAACATCAGTACAGACAAGCGACCAAGACTGACTCAGATACAAAACTGTCTGCAAGAAATATATGCTGGACTTGAACGAAGATGCAATTTTATATGATCCTAGTCATTGTGATTATAATAATAATCATGTTAGTGATAATGATCATGATGATATTTAATTGATGATGATAATAATAATGTTCGTGATGTTGATATTAATGCAAATGATGAATGGTGATGATGATGGTGATAATGATGATGATGGTTAGTGATGATTATAATCCATGATCATAGATATTAATATAAAATGATAAATTTTATTTCATTGAAATTTTAAGACGACAAAGTGATGAAGCTTTTTAATTATAACAAACTAATAAATAATAGATGTTAAAATTAAGTTATATATTCAAATTAATAGAATTCACTATATTTAAGTAAGATATAACAAACTTCCAGTTTTAAATGATTACCTTGTGCTTACATGATAATAATGATATACAGTGCACTGAGATTTGAATGTAAACACTTCGCAAGGTTTATATTTTAAAATTTTAGAATACTGTCGTGGTTAGAGTCACTGACATCATGTGACCACGTGGCATATGTGTGTTACAGTCTATAGGAAATGTCTAGAGTTAAAAACTGTACAATATGATAATTGATTCTATTTAAAATATCTTTCATTACATTCTTTGCATTGATTACAATCATTACATTTAATGTCATATGAATGATTATAAAGTCATATCATATGAATGGTTATAAAGGCATATCATATGAATGGTTATAAAGGCTTATCATAGGAATGGTTATAAAGGCATATCACAGGAATGATTACAAACGCATAACATAGGAGTGATTATAAAGGCATATCATCGGAATGGTTATAAAGACATATCATAGGAATGATTATAAAGGCATATCACAGAAATGATTATGAAGGCACTGGAACTAGCAATGCAGCATGTCTGATTTGTTGTTTCTGATATTGGTTTATTCTCCGCGAGTTTTTAAGCCTGTGGTTCATTGCCTTGTTTATGATCTTTCCTCCGATTATTAGCTGTTACGTTTTACCTCTGCTCCTTTTTTTATTGCCTGTTGTACTTGTTTATGCTACAAAACTCATTAGATATTAATTATATTATCTCAATTTCCTATTTTACCGCGATATTCAATTGTAATTAACTACTAAACGCACTACGTCTTCTCTAAACAAGACGGTTTGCCCTCTAGATCTCTCCACACAAGCCTCATTATCTCTGCAGTCATCTTTGTACTTGATATCACTCTGTCATTCACAAAGTCACACGCGTGCGCCACGGCTGATGTAGCAAATGCAAACCCGTCTTGCTTGACATGTGTTACTTTCAGTATCCTGCCTAGTATCCCAGTCACATAAACATCATCTATGAAGATCCAAGGCACGTACTCTGACAGTTCAAACATCTCCTTTATCAGGTCATTTGTTATCACATACATCGAGCCAGACTCATAGGGGGGAAGGGTAGGGAAGGGGTATTCCTTCGCGGTAAGCTTCCACTTGCCTGTCCTCTGCACATGCGCCCCTGAGCTGAACGGCCCCATGATGCTGCGAGGTGATGAGAGGCGAGAGTAGATGATGTCGATGAGACGAGGTATGTTGATGAACATGTCATCATCACTTTTGATGAGGTACTTGGCTGATGGACATGACTTGGACATAAGTTTGAGACCAAGTAGAGACTTGATTGTATATTGGTATACGAGTCAAGGAAGTTACCTTCTACTAAGTCATTGTGATCCTGATGCTCCGTGGAAAGGTCTGCATCAGTCTTACCACTTAGCACCTGGAGTAAAAAAAATGATGATGATGACTGTCATTAACTGATGGTTAAAAACACGACGATATAATAAATTAGCATCATATTCACAAACAATTCTTGTAGTAAGTAAAATTCCTGACACTGTCAGTCTTAGTAATTGTATTCTTATTAACTAAATAAAACTAATTATATTTATTAAAATCATATTTATAAACATATTATTAATCATTCAATTTATAATATGTTATCCATTTAATTCATATTTCAGCTCATATTTCAAGTCGTTCTATTTTTGTTTTCTATTTTTGACTTAGTCGTTCTATTTTCTTGATACAAAAGTAACATAAATACTTTTTTGAAATGAAATAATTATATACTTACACCGTTCAGAATATTAACACAAACAGAAGCAGTGATCATCTATAGGCCTACTTAATTATCTTTTAATATTACACATAATATTGAATGAAATTAATAATACTAAACTAATTAAAGCGTGATTGAAAAATATATTACATTATCAAAATAATTTTGTACCAAGCTACAGTAAGTTACCTCTACATTTCTCGCCCCTAACATAAAAACCATCTCAAACTTTTCCGCTATATCCTTTCTTCCAGGCCACACACCCCTCTCGCGTACAAACCTCCCCCAAGTCTCTCTAATAGCCCCCCGCCGCTCCACATTCATTGGATGAGAATGAATTAAAATAAGGGCAAAAACAGTGGCAGGATCCTTACAAAAGTCTACTGGTTTTCTGATTACATCGTAAAGAAAAGGTTCAATTTTTGTTGCACGTTTGCTGAAATATAATTTCTCAATGTCAGAGATTTCGGATTGCTCACTTCCTTGTATCTCAGATGCAGGAACTGGAGGCGTTGCCTCTTGAAGATTTGTCGTGGGAGGATAAAAGGGCGGTAAGAATGTAGTAAACCATTTGATAGAATCAAAGAAATAGCTTGGTAGTGGATCTGTATTGACTTTTGAGTTGTTTAAATCTCGTGATGGCACTACAGTGTAAGCGTTTGTAAAGCCACCGATGAAGTAGATCAAGTCACTTGGTGTCTTGTCTCCAGAATAATAGAGAAAGAGGACGATGAGCACGTACTGAATGACAACGAAGACTGCTGTACAGATGAGAATCTTCTTGCGACAGCCACTTACGAGATGATCGCGATGAAGGACGCGCTGTCTGGCCATAGCGTACGGGTTCAGCATAGCGGGCAGCTAGGGGAACAACAAGTGTTCAAGATGGTTCAACGCTATGTTCAACTATATATGTGAAGTTAAATTGCTTAAATTGATAATTTCTCTAAATGAGACAACAGTTACTGTCGATTGAATGCATAATGAATTGAATACACATTAAAATGGACAGAACCATGATAACGCATTATGATTTAGCCATTGTCTTTGATGTCATTATCATCATAATGATGATGACAAAGACGACGACCACAAATAAAAAAATATATTTCCAGTGAATTATTAATACTTACATTACATTGTAAGTAAGTGTATACTTAAGTATGTAACTTTTAGTTACCTTTGTAAGTAAGTGCACAGTTGCTTACAGCAGACTGTTGATTGAGAGATTTGCATGCATACTTAATAAATAAAATTATTATGACTTTAGTGTGCAATCAAGCTATTAGGCCTACTGGGATCTCTAATGTTCTTTGTATATAATTTATGAAATAAATGAACGCAACGCAACCCAGCAGTATTTCAATTGTTTTCCGAATTATCTAATAGGGGCGTACTAGCTAAATATCCTTAAATAGATAATGTTGTCAAGAATATTTTGTGGATCATGCAAGCTAGTAAGCCTATGGGTTCATTAGGTCTACATATTTATACGACTAGTTTCAAGGGCTATAATATGTATTACGCGAATTGCAAATATTTTTCCTTAGCATATTTTTTCTTTTCAACTATAACGAGTAATATATAATAAATGTACAAATAATTAATATAGTTTTATACAACTATACATAAACTAAGCCAGTAAAACTTGTACTGTAGGCCTAAAGACTGTATAGTATACTATAATAGCGTATACATGAAAGCTTTGATGTTTAGAATTCACTGAGTGACTGATATTTTTTCCTAAATGTTTCTCAGCCTAAATGTTGTGACATAAAAACTTTCTGTCACAATAACAGACTATAATTAACATAACAATAGAGTATATGACATAAGTTATTGTAGCAACTTTACATAGGCTGATGTATACACGCAAGGCGTGACTGTAACCAAAGTACAGATTATAAAGTTCATAAATTTTTGGCTGTGACAATGAATTGATAATAATGTAGCTTATTATAGTACGATGAATTTACTAAATAATCAGATATAAATGCTTCAAATTGCTTGCTTTAATTCTATCAGTTGATAATAAATTTAATGTTCAAATTAATTCTAAACGCTGTCGATTACCGTGCTACACGCAGCTGCTAAATTTATGCGTCTTACTAAATGGTGCAGCAGATTAACAAAATAGTGAGCATTAACGAAAATCGAACGTGGATCCGACGTTTACGTGTTCAATGCTCTACCGCTTTGCCAACGATCTTTAAGGAAAGTGTTTTTGTCTGTCTGTATGCGAGTCTCAACTCATAATGAACTCTTTATTGAGTCAATATATGTATTGGGCTCCATGACAAAATGTACCAGGACAAAATGTACCAGGACCGAATGTACCAGGACAAATGTACCGGGACGAAATGTACTAGGACAAAATGTACCAGGACAGAATGTACCATGACAGAATTACCAGGACAAAATGTACCAGGACAAAATGTACCAGGACAATATGTACCAGGACAAAATGTACCAGGACTGAATGTACCAGGACAAAATTTACCAAAACAAAATGTACCAGGACGGAATGTACCAGGACAAAGTGTACCAGGACAAAATGTACCAGGACAGAATGTACCAGGACAGAATTACCAGGACTGAATATACCAGGACAGAATTACCAGGACAGAATGTACCAAGACAGAATGTACCAGGACAAAATGTACCGGGACAAAATGTATCAGACAATATGTACCAGTAGTGGCGGACTGGTTCCCAAAGGCCCATTGAGGTAATTTTCATTTGGGGCATACCAAGATATAACCAGGTGAAAAATTATAAAATAACCCTCCCCAGTGGTAAAATTTCACACTTTTACAGTTCAAACTGGGCTTGCTTATGCCCTGTGCCAACTGTGCCGCATTTAAAAATTGAAGAAAGATATAACTGAAAGCGATTAGATGTTCATGACTAATTTAATATTTAGTTTCAGTTTTACTCGCTGTAAATTAGGGCCATTATGACGCAGCGATTAGATGTTTGACTAATTTATTGTTTTGTTCTACTTTTACTCCCTGCATAATTAGCGCCATTATGACGTAGAAACTATAATTACCTTCTCAGTCAAAAATATAATAATACAGGCATTAATTAGCTTGTACAATTTTATTATTGCATATTTATTCATATTTTAGCATAAGATCGATCAATTAACTCTAAAGATATTAGATATACGAGAATTTAACTGCATGATCATAGATTAATCACTACGAATCTACATTGGATACAGTTCACTACAGACTGATTTTTCTTTTTAATAAATAATTATAATTTTAATTCAATTTTTTCATTTCCTCGATTATCACTTGTCCAATTTATATGAAATCTATAGGAGAGAAAGTTTCATAAATTGTAATTTTTAAAACTTTAATATTTAAAATACCGAATATATAAGGACCCTAAATTTATATTGGCACAGGGCCCCCTAAAAGTTTAATCTGGCTCTTCGTTAAAATTCTAATTTTTTTTATCGTTTTTAGCCTTGCCCAGGGGGCCCATTGGGCCCACAGGTTAAGGGGGCCCACTGAGGGATCCCTCAGTCTCTCACCAGGCCAGTCCGCCCCTGTGCACCAGGACAAAATGTACAAGGACAGAATGTACCGGGATAAAATGTACCAGACAATATGTACCAGGACAAAATATACCAAGACAAAAAATGTACCAAGGCAAGATGTACCACAGACAAAATGTACCACGGACAAAATATAACAAGACAAAATGTAACACATACAAAGTGTACCAGCGATAAAATGTGCCAGGGACAAAATAGCAATGAGTAAATGGCGTGGAGATGTAACAAATAATTGTTTGACATTTTAATTAATTCTATGCTGACAGCTCAAAATTTAAAAGATCAGCAAAATATCTAAATATACATATATGTCAAGTGAATAATTACAAAAAGTCTTCTAAATAACTGTTATATTAATTAATGTGATAAATAAAATAGCAAAAATTAGGAAAATTATTATTTATTTCATATAAAACGAACTCATTATTTTGAAAATAATTAAACGTCCAATAAACATAGTGCAATCAACGTTCATTGTATTAATTAAACTAAATTAATATGTTCAATTTTATGACAGATAATACTTCAAGCTGTAATTTATTCTGGCACATTTTTTCTTGGTATATTTTATCCTGGGACATTTTGTCAGGTACATTTTGTCCGTGGTACATTTTGTCTGTGGTACATTTTGTCTTAGTACATTTGTCTTGGTACATTTTGTCCAGGTACATTTTGTATGGTACATTTTGTCCGTGGTACATTTTGTCTGGTACATTTTGTCCGTGGTACATTTTGTCTGGTACATTTTGTCTAGTACATTTTTCCTGGTACATTTTGTCCGGACACCATTGTAATAATATAGCATCTGTTATTGTAGCATGTTAATATGATAACTGTGAGCTGGTGTGTATTGTCACAATTACAGAGTAATTTTACATTAGATTATTGTAGACTGACTCTAAGAATATACTGTATAGGAAGACTTCTTAATCTCATTATAACTATACAGAGCCGGATGAAGTTTTTGTAGGCCTGTTTCACAAATAAATTAGTAGGCCCCACTATAGTTGCATAAAAAAGATCCATATAGGTATGAATATTTTTAATTTAATTTTTTTCTTCATTGTAAGGTTGTGAATAAAATTCTGATTCGTTTAAATTGTTATTACAACCCAGATATTTTGTTAGTCTTAAAGAATTTGCATATAACAAGTACTTCATTCCTTATTTTGTCAACTGAAGTAGGCCCCTAATCTCTTCAATTTGTGAGTAGGCCCGTTTCAATTGAAACAGGCCTACTCACAACTTTGTTAATCCGGCACAGACAATATATACAGTAAAATATTATTATTATAATACCTTGTAGGTACTATATACCTACACTGTAACTATAGATCTGACTGTTTACAATTATAGACATATTAGACCATATTTGTTGTCATATGTTCGTATTATTATTAATCATAATTTATTATTGTATATATCACACTTATTATGTTTTGTCACTTTTTCGTAATAATAAGAAATCATTATCTCTCTCTCTCTCTCTCTCTCTCTCTCTCTCTCTCTCTCTCTCTCTCTCGCCGATGATAAATGTGTTTCTGTCACATGCTACAATCCACTCAGGAAGGATATTATAAATCAGCAGTCCACATAATTAATAATATAAACACCCAAATCAGTCTACGCTGCTTCGCTCGCATTATCGTTGTGGTGAAAATCGAATTTAGCTAAGAAAAGGGTTAAGATAATGGTGAAAGTTAAACGTACACGAATTATTTATTTGCGTAAGGATTAGGGTTAGGATGGCTGTAAAGGACAAACGTTGCATTGTACCACTATTATATTGGAATTGTGATGAAAATCATACTGTTTCAATGTAATATATTTAGTTAAGTTAAGTAATAGGGTTAGAAATATGTATATATAGTTATCCTAACCACTATACCATTGAGCTTTAAGTAAGTAAATTTGCTCTACTTCACTTAACATTGATATTCGATCAACTTTTACTTCTTTAAAAACTTCTCAGCCTTTAAATTAATCTATGTTGCATGTGTCGATAAAAACTATTGATTACATATAATGATATATATATATAATAATGTTGCGGCGCTTTGAAATTCTGTAATTCGATACCGCAACGTGAGGTCTGACGAAGCTTGTTGTTCATGTCAGAGATCTACAGGGCGGGCCTGACTTTACTATATAAAGCGAACAGCTACAACGTTAGCTATGCATCAGTTTCCGCAGCTCTTGAAGAAAGAAGACCTGTGGTCAGATACTTCGACGAGTGACCGGAGTGACCAGAGTGACCGGAGTGACCGGAGTGACCAGTGATCATAGTGATCGGAGTGACAGAGTGACCAGTGACCAGTTGATAGAGTGTTTGGGACCGGTGAACCTGGTAGTACAGTGGAGTCCTCGTGCTAAGAAACAAGTTGTCCATATTGACAAAGTGAAGAGATGTAGTTCGACGACGCCAGAGTCATGGATCGGACGAGAAGACGAGCAAATTACGAACGATCGAGGAAGCAGTGGTGAAGAGACCGTAGAAAAACCGGTTGCCGGAACGTGGAGTCCCCTCCACGTTCCGGAGACAACTCTGATGAGGAGAGGGCGCTTGACGACGAAGGGTCGGAAGGAGGGGTCTCGGTGATTCCCCCCCCGGAGATTTCCCCCCGGTGATTCTCCCCCCCCGGTAATTTCCCCCCGTAATTTCCCCCCCGGTGATTTCCCCCCC
>JAQIXG010003683.1:0-14301 GCA_034700105.1 Oconnorella tubifera | reverse complement strand
AAAAAGATCTTTAATCACTTACTTTAATCATATACTTTTTACATTTTTTTCTTTAATCCTGTTTTTGCCGCCCCTTAGAATATGCCGCCCCTAGGCCCGGGCCTTGTTGGCCTATAGGTAAATACGGCGCTGCCCCCAACTGAAAAGCTTACTAACATTCTTTCTCACAATAATTGTCTATTGTGTGATGTAGCTTCTGTATTACATGTATTAGATGTACAGTGTAGTGTATATTACGCTGTAGCCTACATATTACACTGTATATGTATTACATGTACAGTATAGTTAATTATTTATTATAAATAATAGTTAGTATTATAATTATTAATAGGCCTATATTTGTAAGTATTAGTAGTATTGCAATTATAACTTTCAGATTAGATCAGAGAGTTGATTGAGAAGATGTCGCATCAGAAAGATCTTATCTTTTCTACTCACTCAGTCACTTGAGAGTCATTAGGTCTGGGAAGAAGAAGAAGACTGCAGAGAGAAGGAGGGTGGGGGGGGGGGTATTGATAATTATTAACCTCATGATAGGAAGGAAGTGATGAGTTTCAGAACAGTATCTAACTGAATATTAAAACTTTATGCATCTAGATCTATGTCTAAAGTAATGTGATGTGATATGAACTGTTAAATGTGTGAAATGACGTGAAAGTGTTTATATGGGAGTCATGAGTTTATGTGAGATATTTGTTTTGTCATTCTCGCTAATGATATGACATTGTATGATTAACTTTTACTATAATTAGTGTCATACACTGATTAGTTGCTTGCTCAAGACTTTATCAAAAACTGATTGTCATTAACTAAGACTGCTCATTTAATATCTGATTGTATATAGATTTACAATCGGATAGATATAGAATAGAATATATTTTGTTTTTGAATTTATTGTTCACTCTCATTGCATTTATTGTATTAAGTAAAAAATGTTTAAAACTGTAAACACGTTACATTATAATCATTTATTTATGTTGCACTTATAAACTCTAAATGATTATACTGTTCGTATAATTAGTTTTTGTAACTGCGTGTATTCATTTGTAAATAGTTGTTGAAAGTAAAAAAAAATCATCAAAATGTATTCTTTATTTCAAAGTCCAGACATTTCCTTGGACATTTGACTGGACATCTCCTCAGAGAGGATTAGGTTAGGCTTAGAGTTGAGATTGAACTTTGATTATTAATTGAAAGCAATTGTTGGTGTTAATTCGTTGGTTGTGGCCCAATGCATACCAGTAATGTTCATCCTTGGCCTTGACTGGTCCTTCAGGAAAAAATGTCCTTGGCTTGGCAACTCAAGTACTTGCGATTCGAGTCCTTATTAAGATTGCGAGGGCCTTATAATAAAAATTGTACGACACAGAGAACTGTGCCAAGAGAAATAAAGAAATGGACGCAAGATAAAGGAAGAAGCATTAAGAATATAAATATTGAGAACTTGCATCTGGGTAGTGAAAAGTATTATTTTTCATTCATGATTCAAGTTTAAAGATAACGTTATATAAGAGGCATAATTGTATAGATTGGTGATTTATTTTGTAAGCCCAAATATAATTGCTTTTCCTATAATTTTAATCGAAATACTTAATTTTACACGCCTCCCTCCACCCAGTTATCGAAAACAAATAAAATGCCAACAAATTTTATCATTTGATACATAGAAGTCATATAGTTAAATTATTTATTAAAAAAACAATTTGAATCACTGGCAGAAGAGCAACCTTCAATATTGTGCATTGAATTACTAACAAAAATGATTATTTACTATTTAATAAAACTGAAAACTTGGTATTTACAGCAATTAACCTAAATCAATTTTATATACATACATAAAGCGCCTGCAATCGACATCAATTTGAACATTTTAGAACTGTCAAATTTCTAACGAGTTGTTCTTGAATAAACAAATTCAACAATATAAGCTAGCAAATTATTAATGAACCGAACTTGCAGATTCTGCAGATTTGTTAATAAATGCTCTACAGTGGCAGTAGATTACAAGTAAGCCAACATTGTACTTTCATACTCTCAACAGTACAACATATAAAATGTACAATATTATAACAGAACATTGATCTTATATGATGTAATCTAATTATAAATGCTTAATCATGTAACTCAAGTATACTTTCATAAGGTCTGATGAACATCATTAATTGTTCACATAACAGTCAAAAAAACGTTGTGAATGTTTTGGAGCTTGATACTTTGAAGGAGATAAAGAAACGTCATTTAATACAACATAATCTTTGAAAAGATCAGGATAGGATGACAAATATAATCATATTTTTATATATTTTATATATTTATATATTTTAGATATATTATATATTTAATAACCAATATAATGTACAGTTTACCAGACATATAATACTCGAGCATTTACTTCTTACAGTTTTAATTGTAAAATCTTAACTTAAACAAGCATAAGTTTCTACAGCACTCCACAGTTTAAGTAGATTTATTTATGATATTAATTAAGTGGTCATCACATACACAATCAATTTGATTAATTTACTCATCTTTCTCATGAGCCGATGCCATGATATATGTTTACCAGCAAGAAATTAACAATTAAAGCATAATGCGTTTATATTAAGATATATCTGAAGTTAATGATAAAAATATTGTATTGAGCTACTGACTGCCTTGTGAACGCAAAAACTGTAGATCAGCAAAACAGCATATGAGGACATCAACAGCGTATATGAACATTAAACTATATGATTCTCATTTATATTGTTTAACACTTTTTGTTCCACTACTGAGGTATACATCATACAGCAAAGAATCTCTTTGGTTTGTCTGCAAATTGCATTTATAACAAAGTGTTAAGTATATTATTGATTCGTTAATTAGAAAACAATAGATTTATACAACTATTGTAATTCCACACTGCAAATCATACTGTAATCCAAATGTGTAATTTCAACTATAAATTGCAGAATGTTTTAAATAAAAGCATTTATTATGCATTATCAGTTAAAACTTAATCACTGTTCGACATAATTTAGAAACATTTAGTAATTTTTCTATATATAAGTAATTTTTTCATTCAAAATTTTATAACTTTGTCCCTGACGTTATAAAGATATTGAATTTAGTTATTTCCTGACAGTTTGATAGGAAGCTGTAAGAAATAAAAATCATTATCGTAACTTTAAAGAGAATCTCATACAACATATGATAAAAATATCGGTCAACATAAAAAATCTTTAAAATATAACATTATTTCAATCGTTCAATAAAACAGTTTTCAACGTACAGATTTACAATAAACATAAAACTATTAGAAATTTGGCAAAAGATAAACTCAGTTATAATTGTACATTATTAGCATACACCAGGTCATAATCAAAAATAGAAAATAAGCAAGTTTAAAATACAAAGCATATTTTCAAATAAGATTAGAAAGCCAACCAAACAAATATGATGTTAGTTACTGCAGAAAATATACTGTTGTTTTAATATTTGATCAAATTACAAAATAAAGGAATGATTCCAAATAGAAAGAAACCCATTAATACACACACATTTGACACTGACTTTTCATTGCATAACACTTTCATATTCTAAATAAATATTCAAACGGTGGCTGCTTTATCATGCGTCAGTCTGGTTTACTAAATAAGAAACGACCGTCATGTGCACTGGAATAAACACACATCAGATAATCAGTAGATACTTGAAAATAAGTGTACAATGTACATGAGATATATGGATACATCTGAATGATTTTCATATAAATGACACATAGCAAAAACAGGTTCAAATACGCTAAAATAACAAGACAAAATGTACAAAATTTAATATACTACAAAGTACTGTATATCTAACAGTACTTTGTAGTATATTAAAATTTCAGCATATACACGTACATTTGAACGTTTATAATTAAATATCTAGTTTTCGTAGTAAATTAAATACAAAAGTGTCAGATTATATCAATTATAGATATTACATGAATAAACCTGATGTACAATTTAACTTTATATATTGCATTTATTCGTTATGTTACGAATGCATGTTTTGAATCGAAGATCGAATAGAACCTAGAGCTACTAAGATTAAGTATGACAGTGTCCTCTTCTCTATCAACAACTTCACATAAACAAAACATTAGTTTTTGTAATTAGCGCATTGTAAAGTTCAAAGCCTATTTTATATAAAAAGAAAGTTTTAAAAATACGATGTACATTTTGTGCAGATGATGGAGAGTTGTTTTAAAAGTTATTAGATTATAATGTTTTATTAAGAAATAAATCTGTGCTAGGCCTAATAAACTTGTTTATCTAGTTTTACGAATATCTTAATAGAATTTTAGTGTTCACAATATCATCATTAAATTACTTGAAAATGAATGTCAATTATAGGTAAAAAATTTGGATTATCAATTATCAATAAATTTAATAGATTAACTAAAAATATAACGGTTCACTTAGCATTCTACATTGTTAACAGTAATTTATTGTTTTATATAAACAAGCACGCATTGACCATGCTCTTAACTGATCAATCACAATGCTTAAATGCATCAGAACAACGTAATGTTTGTTCAGCTTCATTATGTAAAACTAATCATCGGCAGCTAAAGACAAAATCTTATGTACTTTGATCGTCATTACATAAATAAGATCTGTAAGGTGGGTTGTGTCAAAACTGTAACTAAGAGAAATTAGAATACAAAATAATAAACCAGCCAGCATTGTATTTTTAACTAAAATTGACAAAAAGAATAAATAACTAAATCAGTTTGATAAATTAAAGGGCAATATTTAAAGTCTTGAGCTAATCAATTAGCTTTATATAATAACATGAAGACTAGCAAGAATCATCGAATATTCAAATGTTGAATGATGTATACAGTAACAGAAAAATTATTGTCTATAGTGGCTGTACAGAATAGCATATAACGAAAATTAATAAAGTAATTTCCTAACAATTAAGAGATTTAGTGATAACCTAAATTTGACTCTGAATACAATTTATGCATATTGTGTTGATAATCTAAGCAATATCACAGTAAGAGATATATTTCTACAGATAAACTAATATTTATAGGCAGTTCCAATGCAAAGTAACACTACTTATAGAACTCAAACCAGAGCAGTAATATAAAATCTGGACATTTCTAATTTATCCAATTACTCATAATAATACAATAATACAGAAAACAATCAATTAAATAAAATTATCAGAATATCAAAATACTAAATTTCTCAAAATCTACAATTTTGTGATGATTGCCTCATGTTGCACGTACACCTTTAAATGATACATATCCATAGATTTTTATTCACAAAGCTTCTATAAATTTACTTCATAACAAACTAGAATTACAAATATACCGTAAATATATAATATACAACGGGTCATATTTTGTCAAGTTTATATTGACTCAGCATCGGAACACTAATTGAAAATCTTAATCAAGACTCCATTTATTGTAATAATTTTATTACATTCGTTCTCTAACCTCCTCTTTACCAAATAATACTAAGTTTAATGATTGATATAATCTATTAAAAAAAAAATTCACTTATCAATAGATTGTAAGCGATTGTAATAAGATTGCATAGCGTAGCTCTTTCGTTTTTAAATAAATGAGAGATTCACAGAATGGTTAAAAGGAGACAATAAATTTAACATCAAATCCAAAGATTTAGTAAAGAGGGGGGAGAGACTGAACTCCGTACATGTATGGACAGAAGAGGGACGCTAAAAAAATATACTCAGAATAAAAACAATATTCATTTAGTTTTAAGTTACTTACAATGAAAAACTCTACATGACTAAAGACAGATCAACAGAGATTTCAAATAGGAAGTTTGGATGATCTGACAAGTATATGATGAAAAGCGTGAAAAAAATCCATCAATATCACAAAACATTTTGCTATGCTAAGAATGAACAAGACTATAAGAATGCTTATTACTATTTTACTATGTTCATAGCATTTGGCCTCTTAAAATGACCCCGACAAATAAACCCCAACTATTGATTATGAGCGTTAAGGTAATGATTCGAGTTAGGATTGAAGTTAGGATTAGAGTTGACTAGGATTACGATTATTAAGTGAATTGACGTGGCCGATTTGTCTAGTTAATGTATTCGTAGTCATTTCGTCTGGGTACCTGATCACTGACTAATGCTGTAAGATGATTTTCTCTCAATAGTTTTATATACTACTGCATGAATAGTCTGAACATCATTATAAGTTTAATACAAATATGTAAACTAAGGACTTTAATTCTGGATGCAATTAAAAAGGAAAGAAATCCAGCTGCTACAGAACATTTCATTACAGTGCCATTAATATCTGTGTAATATTCAGTCTTTGTATTCTATGCATACCAGCAGATATACAAACACTGGATTCATGATATGTGAATGACGTTTCTTAAATTAATATTTGTAATACAATAACTTCCTAAGAGACAGGCTCAAGATAATTTGATTAAATAAACTTTTTAAATCAGATGTATTGACACCATTCAAAATTTCTTCAAAAAGTATACAAAATAATAAATTTTCAATATTATCAGATCCTACACAGCAAAATGATATTAGTTTGAAAAAATACAAGAAACAATTCCACTGTGTGCGCAAAAAACCAACAAGAAAAAGTCTTAATTTATATTTAGACAGCATCAGACCAGAGCATAAAATAAATTTAAAGAAATTTTTCTTTTTCTATTTATATATTCACTTCATTCTCTAATAAAGTCATTTATTTTAAATAAATCTTGAAATCTCATTTTTTGAAGTTTAGAATACTGCCAACATTAGCAATATCCTTATTTATACAAAATAAATGTACAAATGACTAAACAACCAGCCATTTACACATAGCATGACAATCACTTAAGAGTTCATTCAAAACATATAAGTAATATTTAAGGTTTCATTTAAAATTAAATGACTTGCTTCAATACTACGAGAAAACTTAAGTTTTTTAAAATGCATAGAAGTTATAAAAGTACAAAAATATTTGTTACAAAGAACTAAATAAGGTATAAAGGTTCATCAATAACTTGACTGCAAGTTTGATAAATTGAAAATGAAAAACTAACAAAAGAAATGCAAGGAGCATTAACACACCGAATATAGTAAAACAGAATATTGTGAACTATTAATTGAAACATATAACACTTTACAAAAATGAATCAAAGACAAGAATTGGAAGACAAGCATGTCTTCAAATCTCTGCGTATCAACAGAAATAGATGCAAAGTAAGTGCACAAGCAAGCATGATACTAGTCATCGATGTTAACATAAGGCAGAATATGAACCAATGACCCATCATGACCCGTCACTGAGTATGACTCGGTCCAGTCTCTCCAAGTTGACCAAGCATCAAACTGACCATTGACTGCCGGCCATTGTTCTGAGTGCAGACGATCAAGATCTGCTTCTTGAACAGAGGGACGATGACTGACGTCTGGGAGAGGATCGTACGATAACGAGTCCCAGTCAATGGATTCTGGATCAATGGAAGGCAATAATGACCATGGATCAACATTGGGATCAATCGGTTTAGCATTGTTAGTTAATACTCGAGGCTCTACAGAGACTTGTGGCTGTTGGACCGGTTTAATCCGTACAATGGTAGTTGCAGCTATGATCTCTTCAGGCAGTGGTACAGGCTCTAGATGTTCAATAAGTGTCATTAAATTATCAGAAGTATTTGTCTGTATTTCTGCAGGCTTATCAATTGCATCACTGGATGACTGTATTATAGTACTAGACATTATTTTAGAAATCTTACAAGGCCTACCAGGCCTACGTTTTACACCATCTAGCAATGATACATTTTTCAATTTTTTCATTTTATTTTCGCTTTGTTTCGTTTTAACGCGAGCAACAACATCAGTCTGATCTGTCTCACGCACAATCTGATTCTTAGCTATTCGCTGTAATGTCTCACTCGCAACTATTCGTAGATTTCCCTTTGCATATAATTTCTGAATGAGTTCAGACGTTGTTGCTACTTTAGGAATTTGTCTTTCAGTGCGAAGCATTGATGCGGCATCTTCTATATGTTGAGCAGAAGAAAAATCTACGACTGACTTTGCGCTCAACTGCGGTGAAATACTTGTTGAACGGTTTAAATTTGAGATCTTGTTTATATGCGAAAAATCTTGACTCGGTACTGTATTTGTACTCGAGTGAGAATTAATATTTTTTGACAAAGCACTACTAGCAGTACGACTGCGATCGCTGTATTTGTGACCATTGTAATCAACTTGTTCATTATCATCAGAGTTAACATTGATTCTACTTCTTTTTATTTTTAATTTCAAACCAGTCGAATCTTTTGCAGCTTTCTTTGACGAATGTGAGATTTGAAAAATGACAGAATCATCATCCGTAGGAGAGATACTGGAGAGATTTGAATTGTTATCAGAGTCCGCAGCGGACCCAGTCTTCATTGAACATTCATTGATGGATAAACGTTTAGAATCATCAAACAATCTATTATAAGCTACCTTAATTTTATCTGAATCTATCTTGTTCCTATTGAATTCAACAACTGGAGAAGTGGTGTCTTTAACTCGATATTTATTTTTTAATGAAGATTGACTATGTTCAGATGTGTTTGAATAAAAAGCTTTCAAAGAATCTAGATTATGTTCATATCCATTGCGAACCAAAGGTACAGTCCGATTAACAGATGAACTCGACAAACTTTCTGATTGAACAAGACTAGGGCTAGCAGTTTTCTCACTATATGTATTGTTTAACTTTACATTATGATTTACTTCTGTAGATCTTGATGCATCTCGAGAAGCATGACACAACGGTGAAACCCGAGACTTTGAATTAAAACTGTAGTTTTGTGAATGAATATGATCACCATTGAGACTTAGACGACCTGGGGCAGTTTCCACTCTATGCAATGATGTGGTCGATTGAGCCGTTTTACTAGAACTCATCTTATCACTGACATAGGTAGACGCTGTATCACTCCATGGCTCACAGCTTGGTACTCTAGACACAGTGTGATTGCTGCCAGATATTGCTCCATTTAATAACCCACTACCCCGACCCATGGACCCCGATGTATATGATCCATTGTCATGTGTCAGAGAGATGTTGTGAGATGACAGAGAAGGTGATGAGGTGGCGCTGGTGGGGGTGGATGGGTGGATGAGCTCTTGCCATTTACGTACAAGGTTCTTAGCGCGACGTGCAAGCTCTCGGTCATGAGTCTTCTTACGTAACTCATTTATAGTGCGACCAAGTCTTGTTGTCTGTAAACAAAGTAAATCACAACAACTGTCAGATAAACCTCATTTAAATATTTCTAACTAGTGTGCAGAATCAATAATGCAATCAAGCAATGCCTCAATGCAGCCCAATCTTGTTAACATCACCTAACTAGCTCATAAAAAAATCATAGCTTTATTTCTCTGAACTCAATGGTTTTAAAGATGCTATAGTCAAACAATGTCATCTAATAGATTGCTGCAACCAAACATGAATAGTTTAAGCTAGATCAATCAAACAGCAGACTCCTTGTAATCTACAAAGCTTGCATAAGATGACTAACCTCAATTAATTGTCTGCTTAGTATACCTAGACCTACTCTTGATGGCAAAAGGAGGACATTTAACGGAAACTTTCGGACAATTTTAAAATAATAGAATACTGCAGCTTTAATTACTTTGAAACATCACATGTTTGTTCATGATAGTAATTCCTTTATATGTAACTCAAATATTATTAGGTCTACTGAAAAAATGTTTTATTCTTAACTATTCATATTGGGCCAAATATTTATAAGTTACTATCTGTACTAAGCTGAATAGTAAGACCAACTATTCGATACCACCCTAATTGAGACATTATATATTTGATCTGGCAATCAACGTTTCACAAATTATTAATTGAATTGACACAGCATGATTTCACAGTGGAATATTTATTTAAAATTTCAACTTTTATGATATTCAATTATTTCATACTGTTGATGATCAACTGATGAATAAGGATATATATATTCAATGTTTCTGTGCTATAATAAATTGTTGTAAATCAAATAAATCAAATTTCGTTGAAGTACGCTTTTATTTGTTGAATATCAACCTCAGGTTTATAGTTTGAAAATAACCCAATAGTTCAAGCTTCATGCACCTCTTTAATAATGCTAACAGAGAATTTATAAACGAATACATGAATTAATCATTCACTATCGTTTATTGCGTAGTTCACAACACCGACATCTTCTTTGACTGAGTTTTAGTCATTAAATATTGATGCTAATGGAATTACTAATCAACTATTCCGATGCAGAAGTTAGACAACAAGGAAATAAATAAAAACAAACTTCAAGTGCGTGTCGCGTGATAGGATTTGTCTCCAAGTTAGAAATCACTTCCAGCACACCGTCAATGTCAATAACCTGCACGAAAATATTATAATCTGCCATATTCAAAATATTAAGTAATAAATAATAACTTTTACATTTCACCTATTTTATGACAATAAGAGTTTTAATTTAGAAGCTTTGACTTAAAGTTTCATCAGCACTAAAGTGACTTTTTAACGCTGCGATCTGTATACGCAGAAAGACATAACTGGTTAATAATTAATGGTTAATCTGGTTAATGCTGAACTTTTAATATAGTTCGTTAAATAAATTTCTACGAGAATGACGGAACAACCAACAATAGTTTCAATAATAATCCATAATATAGTATACATATATATCAAAATAGATCAATATCAATCTCGTGACTATTGTTTATTGTAATCTCAGAATTAGTTACGGAGTTAAGGTTAGGATTTGGTAAATAAACATTTATTCTTTTTGACTCTTTTATTAGAGATGAAAATATTCTATTGACAAAAATGAGTTATATTATAAAAAATTAAGTTAGGATTTGATTTAAAGCTACGAGTTTATATTTTTTGCGGCTTTTTATGAGATGAAAAACATTCCGTTGATAATTATTGGTTATAGGAACTGCAAGGATTAATAAATTACAAATCTTCAATAAAGCCGCAACAAATAACCACTAATATATAATTATCTATTAATACAAGACAAGATAATTGCATTAATTTATATAAACGTTTTATCCTAAGTTATAAATGATTCGCCAGGTGGCGCCGCTGTTTGCTGCAACTTTTGTAGGCCGCCGCGCGTGCGCAGTTAGACAATGATGGCGCCCTGTATCAGTAAGGCTACGACGTCCTTCATTCCTTCTGTCAATCAAACCCCGCCCCTCCCCCACTCAACGCCACGCCCCTCTCATTTCACCTCACATTCCCCCTCCCTCCCTGCCCAGTCTTAGCGGAGAAAATGTTAAATTTAGACGAAAAATCGACTAAAATTGGATAGAAAATGATCACTACGCAGCATTAGGCTTACATGATTATTCTTATCAAGTGAATTGAGTAATTTCTCCTTTAGCTGTTGCGGCGAATGCTGCATCGAAACGGACGGAAAGTTCCCCTGTCTGCCTAATTAGGCGGAAGTAGAAATGCTGAGACTAGAGAGAGACTTTTTCTGATCAGTTTTCTGTCTCGTATATCGTTTGCTTGTTTTATGAACACAAATGCATTGTGGGATAGATTCTGTCGCGAGGCCTGATGGGATATCTCGTGACCTAGATTTAGATAAACGGGTCAGGTCAACCTCAGTTAGGTCATTCAAGATTGTGAAAACACATCGCCTTCCCGAATGAGAGGTGTGAACAGTTTTTATATGCGCAAATTACAGTTTCAACGAGATCTAATCGCGGAGTTTAGACGACAGGGAGGGGGGGGGGGCACAATTTTTTGCTTTATCTACTTTAGTAAACGTTCCGGCACCTCTGGTTGATGATGAGCCTATTTGACATTTTTCTAATTTTTTAAAAACACGAATTTGGAACTATAGGTTTAATGTCATTTTCATCGTTACTTCAAAATAAAACATTATCGATAATCGATACAATCTGTCTAAGGGAAATTAAAGGTCCGGGATTGCTGAGTGAATCGAGTGAGAATGGGAATCTTTACACTGAATGTAGGCGTAGGTTACTATTATTTTTTAAATTAAATATTCACATGCATTCCACATTTACTGAGTTGAAATTTCATGTTTAAACTATACAAAAAATTTGGATCGTTTCTGATGCTGCGCATAGAGGCTTTAAACGAGACTCTTTTTTTAAGACCAAGACGAGATCAGGACCTGATGGTTGGAGACCTAAGACAAGACCAAGGCCTTATGGATCGAGAGCCAAGACCGAGACTTGATGGTTCGAGATCAAGACCATGAGCTCGAGACCAAGACCGAGACCAAGACCAGGTGCTCCGAAACGAAGACTGAGACATAAAACAAACTTCGATACAAATCAAAACCACCAGATCTATGCAAGACTTGTTATGGACCACCCATCAAACGTTGGCGACTTATTATACATAATACTGTGTGAAATGTTCAAAAAATACATCGAACACAATAAACAGTTACAGTGACTGTCATTATCACAATCATTACATTATTTACAAAATTGAAACACCGTTTTTAATACCAATTTATTGCATAAAACTGCAACACAATCACAATTTAACAAAATGCAACATTTGAACAATGTGCAATCACAAGCAGAGGCTAATCAACATCATTAATATTGTCACACGCACACAAAGGTAATAATAGTCTGCAATTAGGATTATTAATATTATTTCTAATTTTGTATTAACTTTTAATAAATGATTGTAATGTAAAAAACAACCATTCATATTAATCATAAATATTAATTATTACAGTTTACAATTAGAACTAGTTGCAAAGATGTCCTATTAAGACCAAGTTTTATAATTCTATGTGTCCAGCAGACGATCAGGTTTATTATTTTATATATTGTTTATATATTGTTTTAATCGTATACTGTACTTCTACTGTACTTCTAACGCACCGTACGTTGTCAGATACCTGACAATTCCGAGGTGAAATTTAATAGTTTTGCTACTTTTTATACTGTATTACATAGTAGCAAAATGATTTTGTTGCTACTATGCTAGTCGCAATTAATAGATTTTTACACATGTGAAAACTCTGTGTTTTCATTTCCGCAAAAGCGGAAATGAAAACACAGAGCTGTGTGCACATTTTCGATTTTACTTGTAACTGATACATGGGTGCATCAGAAATAACTACTTAAGTTGAACACCATACTACATTTTTTACAACATTTGCAAGATTTTTGCCAACAATTTTTGCTAATATTTGTGCTCAAATTTCAAGATTTCAATACTTAAATTTCAGTCATGAAGATTTCAAGGTCTTGAAATGTTTTCAAGACCTTTTTCTCAAGACCAAGACCGAGACCTGACCCTTCGAGACCGAGACCAAGACCTGATCCTTCGAGACCGAGACCAATACCGAGACCTGAACGTTTGGACTCGAGACCAAGACCGAGACCTCAAAAATTGGTCTCGCGACGAGACCTGTTCTCGAGACCTAACATCACTGTTAGACATTGCTACTATTATAATAGCAAGTGCGCGTCCTTGAATGCGTTTTTCTACGAGTATTTTATATAACGTAAACGATCTATATCTAAATGTTATACTGTAATTTCCAAATTTAAGCGCTTCACTAAAGAATGCACCAATTTAAGTTTACCTATATTACACTGTATACGAACTATGTTTTATACCTCGGAATTCACCTCGGAGTTGTCAGTTATCTGACAACGCACGGTCAGGGCCGGATTAACCATGGAGCCAGTGGTTCCATGGAACCAGGCCTACCACTTCATGGGGGCCGATAAAAATAGGAATAATTTTTTTATCATTTATATTACATTTTCGATTGTAAAGGGAGAACCAGGAAAAACTGCTTGATAAATGTGTGAATTTTCATTCCGTTATAGGGAAATGTCTACCGTATATAACTATATAATCGTGTATTAGTCCACTTAAATTTCTGATCTTTTTGTGACATGATCTCTCTTTGAAATTTTAGACAAGAGAAACTTTTCTCTGCATATTAAATGAGCCTACGTATTCGTATTAGGCTATTCGTATATTAGCCGATTGCAATTTATGACCTCGTGTGAAGTGATCTATCTCTCTTTGCAGTTTTAGACAAGAGAAACTTTTCTGATAATAACTGTTGTCGATACAGATAAAGTACACATATGCATGTAATTGAATGCTTAAGTTTATTAGATCACACGCACAATGTCACACATAGCATGAGATTTGGATAACTATTAATAATAACTTCGTACTGTATCAGATCTTACATTAAACACTCGTTCCATACTTTTAAAATAAAGCGCTATACTGTA
>JAQIXG010003682.1:0-14303 GCA_034700105.1 Oconnorella tubifera | reverse complement strand
ACTTCATTATATTCGAAAAGTTCGCGCATGATAAATTAAAATAAAGTGCGTGCACTTTTCATCAGATATAAAGTGCGTTTCGCACTTGCGGAACAACTATGATAAAAACACAAATGGATTAAAGATAGAGATAGGAGTAGGGCTGATCGCTCTCTAGCTTCCTAACCCTCAGCGCCAGTCAGTGGCGGGGGAGGAAAACTGAATACAAGCCGAGAGAACAAATAAATGGCCACGAAATGGTTCATAAATAATCCGTCACGATTTCTTTGCACAGGATTTTGCGATATAATAGTGTGTGCTTGGATCCGTTCTAGTGTATGTGTGAATGATTGCGTTGCGTAAATGCGTGTATTTGCTCGTGTCTTATGAGAAGAGAAGTGTTGCAGCCTTTTCCAGTTTCACTTTTCAAAATCAAAACTAAGAAAAAAAGTTTGAAACTTATTCTTTAGCATCAATCTATTTCAAATAAATACTTTTGTTTAATACTGTATAAATATAACTTTATGCCTTATGTTTGTATTTTCCGGTTAATAATAGTATTATAAAACTAATAAATGCAGAAATGAATACATTTCAAATACCTGACATTTCATTCAATAGAAAATATCGTTGTAAGGTTTATACTTACAATCATTTTGCATGCTAAGTGTTGATTCTGTCAGCTGCAATATTATCAACCTTTAGTACTAAAAGTTTAAGTGTTAGTACACATGTGCTTCATTTGGTCTACTATTCACAGTTTAATTGTTACAATAAATTTAATTCTGGGTTAATGCTTTTCATATCATATATTATTCAAAGATACATAGCTTAGCTTTAGTGCCATTCTGCCATAAAATGATACGTGTTAAGCGACTGTTGCTGAATCCTGGACACTTAAACCACGGAGATTGAATCCTCTTGAATTTTATCTTCTTCAAAGTAAGGATTATTCTAATCCTTACCAGTATCATACTCTAAATCATGATATTAAGAAATATATAATTCACAGCAATAATCATTAAGTCAATATCTAAATTTCTATTGCTATGCACCTGCAAAGTTGAAATCCCCTTTGGTGAAATATCCGTGGATTAAATATCCGTTTACCACTAGCAATGGACATTTCGTAGAGAAAAGCGATCAACATTGCTGCCAAATCTTAATCCAACTGCTCAGTAACCACAGACTATAAAGCACGAGGTACCTAAATGCAATGAAATGCATTTACTTAATATGTCGTTACAGTAAAGTCGTCTCAGATCCACCCATCTCTCCCTCACCCAACTTATTTCTTCTCTGCTCCTGCTCTTTATCCTGCTCTTTCCATTTGCACCATTCGTACCAATATATAGTGTCATTTTGAAGAATACAGAGATATCAAATTAAAACTTGTAATATAGCTTTTACCAAAATTAAGTTTTTCAGTATCTAAACATAGGTTTTTTTAATCAACACTGGAGCATTTATTATGCATCAATTTATGCAATATAAAAATGTTAGTCTATTTCGAATAATGACTTTTACACGTTTTTATCGATACAACATAATTGTAACCATTTATGATATTTAGTGACAAAATTAATATAAATAATAATAATACCTATCTGAAATAATGAATATATGACATAAATTATGTCATATATTCATTATTTTATGGCCATATGATTGTTTTTACCTTTTCTGACAAATAAAAGATTTCGACTTGATTTTATTTATGTTCAGATGTGATTACAAAGATATAAAAAAATTAACCCTAAACCAACTTAAACTAAATACTTATTTTAGCCTAAATCCTGATCCTAATTGTCTTAGCATATGACATGCGAATCCGTCTACCCCGGTTTCTTTAGATTTATTTACATGGCCCGTTCTGTCGTCTGCCTAACATTTATCAGAGACTGAAACCGGGCACTTTATGGTCAAATCTCTTGTTGCTCAGACATAAAGTGCAGCTGGTGCTTTAATTTATCACCAGTAAAAGGAAAATACAAAATATAGAAAGGTCTCTAACCAATGTGTACTCAGTACTTATAATTATTATCCTGATAACAGCACTTATATTGAAACAGCTTGCTGTTGGATACTTTCGTTCATTCAATTAACTTCTTGATTGTACAGTATTGTTTTTATGTTGTTTCGATTCTTAGTGTGTATAGTTGACTTTAGATATTTAAAGTGTTACATTTAAAAAGTAAATAAAAAACTTAACGTTTACATTTCAAAAAATAATTAGATATTGATAAGAAACATTAGGGTTAGAATACAAAATTCGATTTCTTTTTAGATTTTTTTCAAAGCTTTATACCCGACTTTTCTTTCAATCTGTTGATGGCTGCAATTTATTTTCAAAGCGGCAAGATTTTGCTCATTATAATTTATTTGCGACTTCGTTTATGAGTTGCATGAAGTCGAATTTGGTCTATAAATCATATTCTCAGAACCGTCGTTTAATGCGACTATTAATTTGTCAAATGATCAATTTGATCTTTCATAATCTTGATCTTAATCGTCATCTTAGCGATGAAATAGCTTTTATAATCGGCGAAACCGTCGAGACGCGATCTCACAAAAAGTACGTCAGTATCAGAAAGATCACACATGCTCCACCCAAGCTGTGAAGACAATCCTTCTATAGAAGAAAGTTAAAATTTCATTCAACCAAGCATTAAACAAATCACCCAGATAGTAACTAAATGATCTAATCATATTAATGACTGCAGCTTTTTCATTGGATTTGCAAACTAATACAGAAACATGAATTGTTTGTATGAATTTTCTGTCTTTTATAATTTAGGCAAATGACTAAACTTTAAGAAGAAGTAATCGTTCCTTGTATTAACTCCCATCTCAAATTATTAATTCCCTTAAAAATTAACTAATTTCAACAGATTTTCGATAAAATTATATTTAGAAGACGCATTTATTACATTATCAACTTTCAGTTTATGGGGATTTTGAGTAAAATGCATCTCATAATATATTAAAGTATATTTTAAGTAAAATGCATCTTATAATGTATAACTAAATCTTATGTAACCTGTATTTATATAATATTTAGCTAATGTAGCTATTAGCGAAATCAAATACAGCCAATTTAAGTTCACTGCTATTCTCAATTGTTGTATAGGTTTTATCTTAGTATGGCTTGTGAGAATCTAATGGAATACTGTTTGAAACCTGAGTTTCAGTTTCCGTAATAACACGAGATGAATCGGAACATTTCTAAAAGCTTTCTATTATAAGAATATAGATGTTAAAAAATCTCTTTACAATCACAATATTTTTAAGCTAATACTAATTTACTAACATCTAATACAAACGGGCCAAGCGATTGTGAGTAAAATTTGCTATTGCTATTTGTTATTATTGTTATTTGTACTTCTATTATATTGACTCTATTGCTATTATTTTACACCAAATACTTTCAGTCAAACATTTGAACAAAGTTAGAGTAAGTAGCCTAACTTAAATATGATAGTAGTTATGCTTTAATAACATTTTCAATGAAACTGATAATATAATATGATCATATTAAGCACAAAATATCCAGCTACATAAAATGTTTCCTCTCGATTGTAATGATACAAATTAAAAATATTAATCCAAGGATCTCTTTTATTATTTAGTATACAGCTATAGCAATCTTGACACTCAAAATAATTTTAAAAGTCTGATTTTAATTCGATAAATATAATAAATGTTTTTTAAATATTTGTATTGCATAACATTTGTATGGATTTTAAGACCTTTATTAGCCCCGGCCTATTTATTGACCTTTTGTATTCATGTTTCGCGATATATTTAGGTTAGGTTAGGTTTCGTTTTACGTCTGGATTACCGTAAATAACGATGTCGAAGACGTAGCTGACAATTTAAGCACCTTACTAAAGGGTGCAGCGAGATTTGAGAAATAGTGAGTTAATCGGGATTCAAACCTGGACATATCGGTTTCGAATCCAACGCTCTAAACACTTCTCTAACGGGCCTTGATTTAGAATATGAAATAAATAGATAAAAAATATATATCGTCAGGAGAAAGATTAATTACACAACATGGAAATAACTATCGACTACATGTGTATGTGTAGTCTGCACTCGATGTGTAAGAGCAGTCCTACATTTTGTCTGCTGCGCTGGCTGGAATGTAGATTATTTGCTTGTTGTTCAATATGACAAGTTTATGGAAAGTGTTACAAAATGGAGAGTTGAAGCTACTCTTCAATGTAATAGCCTTTAATCTTCCGTTTTCAATGCACGCATTATGAAAACTGGCATTTTCATAATACATAGTATAGTCATTTTATAGTCAACGCAAGGTCATTCATATTATGGTGATTCTGTTATATTCAGCTGTTAATAACTTGTTGCGATAAGTGCCTAAAGTAAGACACATGATTATCACACAGATATCATTCTGATGAAACCAACTGATTTGAAAACTCAAATCAGAGATATATCGCGAGTGTTTTTTATTATATATTATATTAAAACCCGTCCAATAATTATAAATTTACAAAAATCTGATATTTGTAAAAAAACAATAATTGCAATAAGCTACATTCGTTACACAATAACATGCGTTTTGTTTTGTGTGTAATTAGTACAGTATCAAGTAAACAAGTTGTGCTCAAGTTTTCATTACACTTCTAAAAAGCTATGTAAAAGAGTAGTTATTGGCAAAGGTTCGATAGGTTCCCGTACTATCCTGGATTGTGCTGGATATGTACGAAATGCAGTATATCAAATATGAATGCAATAGTTTTCATAAAATCGAAATTTGACGGTATCAAAACCAAATAAACCTTTTTTGTCTATTAACAGAATCTGATAATATCACTATACAATACTGATTACATATATTGTTTTAAATGTTATATTATTTTGAGCGTTAAATTTAAGGTCCGACTTTATAAAAATCATTATTATATATTACAAATACAATGCTTTGATAGAATCACAAATACTTTCTGCATTCATTAATGCACTTCATGCAACAATTGTAACTATTTAATCGGATTATGAGATCTATACGCTCTGCATAGATTAATTACAGCAGTCAACTCGAATAAAAATATTGGCTGATTTTTTGACTGATTAACCCGTTTATTAATGCATTGACTGATTGATTATTCGGCGCCGGTAAGTCTTGAATTACTAATAAAAATAGCGAAGTTTAATCATTGCTAAGTGTCTTGCTACAAACTTCCTGGTATTTGAAAGAGATTTCCCAAAATTATTCATGTAGTAGACTCGTTCACAGATCAGAAACTTTAACACTTAGCATTTGGGAGCCAATTGTGTACTCTCATTTTACTACATATTATTACGATAGAAAGTAACTATAGCAACTATATTCCACTATATATTCATTCAAAAAGCTTGATAATTACAAATTCATTCGAAAAGTATAAAATTATTATGATCATGCCCAGGAACACGCAATTATCAAAAGAAAATTGAATTAAACAGTGCATGTTAATATTACGAGAAGTATACTATAGCATATAAGTATGCAGAAGAGATGTTAGTCAATTTAGTTTAATGAGAGTCTAACTTTAAAAATTTAAGCAAAGAATACTTAAAATATTATTTTTATCTTACTTATGATTTCGATTTTAGACACTTTTATCGTTGTTATATTCTAATCAGAATATGTTTGAATGAAACGCTTGATCGGTGGTATGCATTTTAACGGTTATATAAAATTTATGTAATAAATTCATTAATAAATGAAATTCTGTACATTTATACGAAATTTATTATATTATAAATAAATATTATATATAAAAATAATATTTCAATCTATTTTCATAGGGACAACGATGAAGAAAAGTCCCGGATCTTCTTCTGACTCCATCCACGAGATATCGACAGCATTTCCTCTCGATAGGTTCACCGAGTCGACTACTGCGGTCCAGGTGCAGGGGGGACACGGGCGGGGGAGGAGGGCCTCCATGCAAGATGCCCTCGATCATACCAAAATAGACGCCAGTCTCTACGAAACGCCGGTTATTGGATTTTTATATTTTTGTCTCAGTTTACTTTATTTATTCTTAATTTATTTATTTCTATACACGATTAGTTTGTTTTTCAGTTAGTTTTATTTTTTGTATTCATTTATTTATTTCACTGTTTATTTCTTGATTTCTTTATTTATTCATGTGTTTAGATAATGTTTGTGATACATTTTGCTTAATTTACAGATGAGTTACCAGAGAATAAAACTTTTAATATAATATAGAAAATATATACACTATTAGGTATCAACATAATAGTTGTTTGGTAAGGACCTATTGAAACTTGGTCCGGTTTCAAGAAAATTTTTCGACTTGTAACTTAGCGATACTTTGATTTTGATTCAGAGGATCTTAACGTGTCCTTTACGGAACTCTGTGATCAATCGCGATTATAGACCTGAAGGTTAGATCCTCTCAACTAAACATTCATTTGATCGATTGATTTGCTTCTGCAAATAATTTTCTTCTCCAAACTTAGAAGAGAAAGATTGAAACTAAATATGGCAGCATTATATACTTAAAATTTGCATATGCCTCTGGATTTTTACTGTTTTTTTAATTTAATTCAGTTCAAATTTTTAAATTTTATTATTTTTCTAGTTTATTTTATCTAGCATTTCTGTCTAAGTACAAAATGTAATTATTACTTTGATCTGTGCTTGAATATTGAGGAAAAATGATCTACAGACGAAATTTGATATTCTCCACTAACGGAATAAATAATTCATTTAGTAATACAATAATCGGATAAAATGTTGGGGTCATCAATCGATCTCTTTTTGCTCAATATTATAAACCAGTTTAAATGAATTAGTCACCACTAATCCTCGTGACAAATCGATGCCCCCATGACCTCCCCTCACTCTCCCAAGATCGAAATTAATCCAATTTATCGCTCAAAGGACTTGCCCGGCCCTTTTTCGGCAGAACTGCTCGCTTTGAGCTTTGCTGCGAGAAGAAGGGAGGGGTAGGTGGCAGTGATGTACCTAGAAAATCATTTTAAGAGAGATCAATTTCTAACTTTGTCCTACTTGTCTAAAAATTGCCATTTTTTTGTCTATTTATCCAATTATAATTTATATCAAGTCTTTTATTAATTAGTTTTACCCCTTCTGCTGAATAATAATTTTCAGAGTTATTTAAAAAAACATTTTGAGATGAACCTATGCTACAGTGATCTCGTATGAATCCGTGATTTAAGGGAGCGCGGACACTCGGGGTTAGGGTGTCCGCCGAGTCCACCTCATGAGGTCCGCGGGTCGACCGATAATGCGGCGGGTAAGTAACTTCCCCCGTAGGCTAGAGCATAGATCACGCATCATCGTGCGTAATTGGTCCACTTCGGGTTCAGTCGAGATCGCGTTTATGACGGTCGTTGAATGATATAAAAAAATGATTGAAGATTTAACCGTATCATTTTACAAAGTCTAATACATAGTAGAAACACGGTATTATAATGATTGGTTGTATGTTGCAAGACAAATTTAATCAAGGTTATTGGACTATGGTGTAATTTGAGTTGAGTTGATTTCGTATAAAATGTTTTATAAAAAGTTAATCTTTGGTTTGATCTCTTTATTTCAAAGATATATAAGGCAAGTGAGTAATTTTAAAGTTAATAAGTTTAAAACGTTGAGATCTTTTGTGCAGTTAATAGATTCAATTAAAAAGTTATATTAAAGACAATAAATTCAAATTCTAATTGAGGTATTTTAAATTACAGTAAATATGAGCTTACAGTACTTGTATACATTGATATATTGTATGTATTGATATAAAAATAATAAGATCGTATTTCACCTAGTTTAAAGATAGTGTTTAAATATTTAATCAATTGCGCTTAAAATTCACGTAATTTAAATAAAAACTAGATATTTGTCCAAAAATTATAAAAAAATAAATATGAATGAAAACACAATTTGACCGATTAGTATATCGTTAATTTCAGACTCTATCGTCTCAGAGAAGTTTTGATTTTGCGATCATTCAAGAAGAAAACATCGGTTTTGTAAACTTTTCTCTAATCTACGATCAGGAACAGTCTCTGCTTACTGTTCGCCTAATTCAGGCGAGGGAACTTATACCGCGTGACTTCAGCGGGACAGCTGATCCCTTTTGTCGTCTTTGTTTACTTCCGAATCGTCGAAATCAACTGCAAAGTCGCGTGCATAAGAAAACCTTGTGTCCTGAGTTTGAAGAAGGTCTGTGCTGCATATGTGTTATAAAACTAATTAGACTGTATGAATGGGTTGAGGGAGGGAAATGAAAAGGGGATGTTGGAATGGTGAATTTTTTCAAAAAATTATCTTGTTGTATACCGAAGCTAATCTTTTCATTCCTTTGGGTTAGGTTTTATGTTATTTATTAAATATATTTTTCAGTCACTGCTGATATTTGACTATTTTATGATCTGAGGGGGCATGGTGGATATCTTTTTGGAAATTTAATACTATAGCAATATTTTATCTGAAAATACTCCTATACTTGCTGGTTAGTATGCTAACCAAGTTAGATACTAACCAGCAAGTTAAGTATCTAACTTGGTTAGGCTTATATAACTACTGGATATTTGAAATGACTTGGTATGACGTCACATTTTATTTTCAAAACTTTGTGTTTTGAAAATAAAATATGAGGATGAACATCTCTTTATTAACATTTATATATAATTTTGATTTCAAAATTCTTTCAATTTAATCTTTTTTAATCAGGATTTATATTTGAAGTCACTGAGTCTGATCTACCAAACAGAACGCTGGAGATTCTTGTGTTTGATTACGATCAGTTTTCTCACGACGAATGCGTTGGACAAGTTTTGTTTCCTCTTGATCAATTTACATCAGTGACTTATTGTGATTTGACCAAACCTTGCTTGTACTGGAGACCACTCGTTCAATACCACAAGAAACCAGAGGTTATTGGTTGATTTTTGTTTTTAATTCAATTAGCAATTTTGGGATAAAATTATTAAAATGATTATGTACAGTTGTTATTTTAAATTCAGCGTTGTGTGCACAAGTTGCAATTATTACAAGTATAGGCCTACGTCACTATTACATACTTTTGCTAATCGGGCTTCTGATCAATTTCACTGGGATTGAATCAGCCTGTTAATTGATTGATTGATCGATTGATTAATTTATTGTTTGGTTGATTTATTGTTTGGTTGATTGATTGATTGATTGATTTATTGATTGAGTGAGTGATTTATTGATTTATTGATTATTTGATTGATTGATTGACTGTTTGATTGATTTATTAATTGATTGATTTATTTATGTAATGATTAACTGATTGGTTGATGGACTGTTTGATTGATTGACTGTTTGATTGACTGATTTATTGTTTGATTGATTGATTGTTGGATCGATTAATTGATTGATTGACTGATTAAATGATTTATTTATTGATTGACTGTTTATTTACTGATTGTTTGATGGATTGACTAATTGATTAATTGATTACTTGATTGATTGATATTCTAGGAAGAATCATTTGGAGATCTAATGTTTTCTCTTGCATATCTTTCAAGTGCTCAGCGTCTCACCGTAGCTGTGATCAAGGCCAGAAAACTTCGACCAATCACAGACGACGGGAAAAGTATCACAAGTAATGCTACTTCTAGTCAATGCTAACGCGAGTTGCATCTGAAATTTTGATATAAATTTGATAAAATAACCAAATTTAGTTAATTAATTTAGAATTTCTGATGTCTCGTTTTAGTCCTGAAAGTTGTTATTTGGAATTGAAATGGAGTTTACTGTATATAATTAACTGTTTCATGATTCATGTTAACCTATTTCTATAATTATATTAATAATAACTTAAGGTGTAGATATAATTAATCAGTGAGGATAATCATATAACATTTATTTAATTTCTATTTCTTTTTATTCAAAAATTATCAATTTAAATAACAATTACTAATAGAATTTTATGATGCTATATTTAGTAAGCACTAACTAATTCAATTTAGTTAGTAGGCTTATCCTGATAAATTGGCCTCTTAATGCACAGAATGATATAATTTACCAATATATTTAATTACCCTTACCCTAATTAACCTTAAATTTAAATACTGTTTGGACCTTAACTCCAACCCTAACCCGATCTCAATCGCAAACCCGAATCCGAACCTTAAAGCCTTAACCCTTACCTTAAATATCAATTACTTAGGCATGCATATTTAAATTAAAATTCGAATGGTCAAAAACAATTAATAATTAAATAATTAATTAATTAATTAATAATATGCAGGTTTATATTATATCTTTTCTTCTTTCATTTATTACTTCACGTTTTACTTTATTCTATTTTCTCTACAATGTAGACCCATTCCTTCGCGTCACTCTCATCAGCTCAGATGGCAAACGCCGCAAACGCAAGAAAACGTCAACAAAACGCAACACCATCAACCCCGTATGGAACGAGGCGCTTGTCTTCAACATCTCTCGAGAAAAACTAGAAACAGCTCGGATAGAGTTGACTATATACAACGATAACCTTATCGGAAATAACGAAGCTCTGGGGGAAGTAACAGTTGGACACGGCACGTCCGGCGACGAGCTCTCTCATTGGACGGACGTTTTAAATATGAAGAACGCGATGGCTCGCTGGCATCGTATACAGGCTCCCTCGTATGTGGGCGGAGCTATATGCGGGTCGGGGTCTTAGTGGTGGGATTGGAATAATTGACAGATATATTAGTTTGAGTGGGTGATAAATTTTTAATTTTGTATTTTTGCTTAGATATTGTTTAAGCGGTTTGAATGAAGAATATTGTCACGAATTCTATTGTTATTTGGGATTTTCAATGATTCAACACTTTTATATAAACATTTATTTATTCTTTTGAAGTATTTAAATTTAGATGTAAAAAGTATTAATTATTTATATAATTATGAGAATATACCTATAAAGATATTAAATATTAGAACAAAATTCGCTATATAGTAGCGATGTACTTGAAAATTAACCAGAAGGGTATTACTAATAAATTTTAAAGCTAATGGTGTTAGTTCTTACATACTACAACTATTGTTATATCTCCAACATTGGAGAGATAACTACACCGCAACCAGATAAATCACAAGATTTTTACTTTTTATTAGACATTAGGAAATGACAAAATACAACGTTACAGCAATTAGGGCTAGGATGAAATTAAGATTAAGCTATAACTGTAGTTATACCACAACATTATTCCTAATCATACGTTAAGTAATATTTCTGGTTTTAATAATGTGCTCATAGACGGTATGTTGAGTATTTCAATAAATTCTTATGTACAAATAGATGATTTGATTATTTTAGAATAATCGAAAGAATAATATCAATATGAACGTGCACGGTTAACTTCATTAAAATCGGTTGATCATTCACTGTCAAGACAACAATTGCATTATTGTTCAATATCATTATTTTAAAGAATCTATTTAATTTCTTTTGGAGTTGCATACCCATGCCTGACATTAATGAGAATTTAAACAACGAATAACAATGCATTAAAAATATTATCGAAACTTAACAGAGTTTGCTTCGTATTAATAATTGATTTTCCTATGTTTAAGATATTACTATTACTATATTTGTTTCTGCTTTTCTATGCGTTCTTGCATCTTGTACAATCATTCTAGTCACATGATTATTCCAGGGTATATCTAGTGGTCATTCATCACTTGGCTTCTTTGTGCCCTATTACAGTGTTCATGCTATGAATATCGCTGTGATTTTATTATTATATAATGATTGAGTTAGCATATTAATTTGTGTTCAATCAAATAAAAAAATAAACGTTTAACGTTTGGTTAACCGTCGATGGACGATGGCAGACGGCCCTCAGTATCAGGAAAGACCACACACGCTCCACCCAAGCAGTGAGGACAAGCCATAATCTGAGAGAGGAAACCATTTATCCGGTAAATCGGCTTGTTTTGATCTGACGTTAATAAAAAAAACAATATTCAGATTCCTAATTTTACTTGCATACTTTCGTAACTTTCCTATGTACATTTCTGATAATTCAAAAAATGTTAACAAAAATATAATTATAGTTTTAATATATTAATATATTTTTAAGCTCGCAAACAATCATCAGTGTCTTAGTTATTCGTTAGTCATTTTATAAATTTATTCAAAAGATGGTTCCACGCGTAATCGAAAAGTGATACCGAATGTCACATCAGCACAAAACAGCCAACAGGTATTTAAAAGTGAAATTAAATGTTCGAACATTTCGTGACGCGTTTTGGAGCAACTTAGAACTAAACAATAGTTATGAAACGTTACATTTTTTCTACTGGACACGGTTTCTATAAAGCATAGTAACTGTTAAGTTATAACTTTAAGATCATCTCTATTATAACATTAACAATGCAATAAGGGATATCATATCTCAATTTATATTGAAATTTGAACGCAGTTTCTTTCAATACGTTATAATACTGAATAATCTTGTTAAAGATTCTGACGTCACTATTACTGACGTCACACTGACAACCCTACACACCGGAAATAGTTTTTTCAGGGGATATTATTTCAGTTTTTCAAGAGAACGACCGGGCGAAATAATCCAGTTTTAGTCAGTTATTTTCTTTATTAAATGAAGAATTGCAATATTTTTACCATTGAAATCGGGGGGAGGGTGATTTTTTTTTGTCGGGGGGGTAAAGCCTTTGCATCAAAACTTACCTTGGTACTCGATTTAAATGATAAAAAATGATAGTTTTTTTCTTCATTGTCCTGGCTACCATCTTATTATTAATAATCTAATAGTTTATTAGAGTGTATGCGTATTCGTATGTGTGTTCGTAAGTGTGTTCGTATGCATGTGTGTGTGCGTGTACGCGTGTGTGTGTGTTTGTAGCAATACCGCCTCTTATCACCGCACAACCGTGATTACACAACACACGCTGTTATTATTACGTCATACCAATGACACTGTCAACTGAGGTGAGTCCTTGATAATACACGTGGCACGCGGCACACGTGTACATCCCCCCTCCCCTCCTACCCTCCCCCCTTCATCTCTTCCGCTCGCTCCTCTTTCGATTCAGCGGTTGTGACCTCGAATCTTTTCCGATCAACAAATTTTATATTTGTCGAAGCAAGAATTTCTTTCCGGCTCATTTAGTTTCTGGTTTCTCGCGGATACTAAAAACCTTTAATACTCTCACACGTGCAGCAATTTAAAAACAAGATATTATTTTTAAATGTATACATTTATTTTGTTGCGGTAGCGTTCAATGACTTTGTTTTAAAAAAGAATTGTATGCAAACATGTGTGATGGAATCAGTATGGAACAGGGATCGTGCTTGATTTTATTTGTGTGCGTAAGGGGGGGGGGGGAAGGTTGAAAAAATGTATTTGATAAAAATTGTGGAAACCTTAATCGTATCTTCTATCGATTTTAATTTATTTTTCATTTTTTCCAATTGAATTTTTCCGATCAAAGAATGCTTTTAATTATGATTTTTTTAAGGCATGATTAATTTGTCATTTTTAAATTTGGTGGCACGTTTGTTGTTTTTTAAATTGCTTCGATGATTTGAAAATGACAAAGAATATCTAAATTGCAATGAAATATTACTTATTTAGTGAGTCCATAAATTAAAAAAATACCAAAAGTTCTTTATTTTTTGTCCCGCCATTCGAATATATTCTAATTTGACAATTTGCAAGAAAATATAGAGATGCTGCTTTCATTAGTTTCAACTCTGTGTGTAATGACGTGAATATAGCACAACTCGGCATCAATAAATAATTAAGTTAAGCTCACTTATTAACTTCCAGCATATATACATATATAATTGTTTTAACTATAATTTAATTTAATTACGGCAGAAAAAAACAATATGCTATAGGCTAAAAGTAAATATTATTAACCAGAAGTCACTTTCTACAATTCAACGGTTTCTCTACTATAATCCATTTTATATTGAATTGCCCTCTTACAAATTTCGTACGAGTAAATTTTATGCAGTTTCATAAACAAATCATGTTCGTGCGTCTTGAATAATATCGTCAAATGCATTCAACTTCTACACCAGAGTCCTCTGTGTGTAATGTCCTCTGTTCGTAAGCATCCGGAGAACCTTTCTGCACTAGCGATCGACTGCATCCTAAAATTTATTGATCGTATTTTCTTCATTTTTTGTCCTGTAAAGTCAACAAACTCATGCACGCACTCGTGCGCTCAACGAACGATGTTGTATACTCGAGTACAACTAATGCCCGTTTTATACATTCACGCAAGCGCTTTTATACATACACGCAAGCATCAAAAATCTTAAATTTAAGAAAAT